>JAADXK010000041.1:0-59439 GCA_023337805.1 Globisporangium barbulae | reverse complement strand
GCTGCCGCTGGATTGCAGCAAGATCGTATCTCGCTTGGCCCACCACCGCCGGTAGCACGAAGCGTCAACCTTCCAGCCCTTCTTGCTGAAGTGAGCGGCTGCACGTGTTGGAATACCGTTTCCTTGTGTGGCGATCCACTGAATTGCTTCTTTCTTGGAGGTGAGCGGGATGTTCTTGCGCGTTGTCATCTTTGAAAATGAGCAACAAGTGTCGATTGGCTCTTATCCAGCCTCACACAGCCATTCAGATCTACTGGTGGAGAGAACTGCATGCTTTTATTTGAATAGGCTAATATAAGGGATAAGGGGTCTTTAATTGGATAGGGCTTCTATTTTTATAGTGCCCTGTTTCGATCGCTGCGGGGCACTATTTGATTATGGGCTTCTATTTGGAGAAATACGTTAGTTGTAGCTTTCGACATGTGCGCATTGATCAAGCTTTACTCATCAGAGCCAGCGCTACCGAGATAGAGTGTTGGAAGGCGAGCGACAAGTGGACCTGAAAGTGCGCAGCCGTTAATGAGGTGATAAAGCTGGGCTGGACCAACAAGCCTCAGAGCGGTCGTGCTAGTTCGAGTATGACCATAGGGAGGTTTAGTCAATTTGGATGCTCAAAGAGATTGAGTAGTCGTGATGAACTCATCATCGCTTTGGGTTTTGCATAAACGAATAGAGACAGTATTGCATTCACTCGCAAGGCATCAAGCGCCGTCTGCTTTTCCTAAAGCACAGAGAGATCTTGACCCATTGCTATTGTGTCATGTTGACCACGTCGGTTGGTCAGAGGCAGCGCCTCTCCGTGCCCTTAGCATTCGGACTGGGTGATGTACGTTTGTCAGACAAGTCAAGAACTTCTGATTCTGAGGCTAACAGTCTCGTATAAATTATAGCCAATAGAAACTTCAGAGAGAGTGTAGCGATGCACGATTCGCTAAAACAAAATGAGAATCTCATTTTTGAACGACTGCATTTTTGTGTGGGCGGCAAGTGCAAAATGCCGCTGCAAGCGCTCACGCGGGAGCTCGTGGAGGAGATCGCGCGCCAGTACCCGGCGCTGCAGAGCCTGAACCTGTCGCAGAACGCGCTGCGCGAGGTAGAGCATCTGGCGCTGCTGCCATCGCTGCTGCGCGTGGACCTGAGCGGCAATCGTCTGCGTGCATTTCCGGCCCCGCACGCGTTCGGCGCTTGCTGCGCGCGTCTCGAGTTCCTTGACCTGAGCGCGAACGCCATGTGAGTTTTTGTGTGTGGTGTATCTGCTACTGCTGTGTAAGACATTGCGTGGCTAAGTATGATCTCACTGTGTGTATTATGGTGTGTGTTGCCGGTTGTAGAGAGTCGCTGAGCCATGCAGCCGCCTGCGTGAACCTGCGCGCGCTGGACCTCGGCGCGAACCAGATCGAACTCTTCAGTGAGCTTCGCTTCCTGCAATCGCTCGAGCACCTTGAAGCTCTAACGTTACAGGTATGTAGCAGCAACGATAAGCTTTTTGGTCCATCTTTCTCTGTGGCGGGTAGTGTAGCGATACTGACGTGTGTGCTGGGCTTGCTTGGGTTGAGCGATCTGGAATCGTTTAGGATAACCCCATCGCGCAGCAGGCGACGTACCGTCGAGAAGTGCTCGCTGTGCTTCCGCAGCTTAAGAGTCTGGACGGCAGCGACGTGACACCAGCAGAGCGGCTGTATTTGCGTGTGCATCGCAAGAGTGAGCTTCAAGACTCGTCGTCTTCGTCGATGGTACCCGTGCCAATTCAGACTCAAGCGATCTCACCACCAGTAGCAGCGAATGACACAACATGTTTAGGTGTAACAGATGCGGCTGTATCACCAGTATCTAGCTCGCTGTTGCTGACGCCCGACAACATCCACCGCCAGCGGTATCCGCAGCCTCAGCGTCCTACTTACTTTCCAGACAGCAAAACTCCTGGAATCGTTGCGGAGCCTGATAATGAAGTGCCTTCGCAAGTGCAGTCACTGCACGTCGATATCGCTGCTGGAGCCATGACGCCGACCAGATCACGTCCAGCGGTGAGTCGAGAAGCAAGGTCGTACCATCCACAAGAGCCTGCTGCTCGTCCAGACACGTCGGCAAAATACTCGCAGGTCGCGGCCGCCGAAACAACGACAGCTGGAGAGCAGTCTCGTCTTCTTCAAAGTCGCGTTGCAGCGCTCGAGTCGATTCTTTCGATCCAGGACAAAGCCATCCAGCGCGGCTTGGTCGAGATCGGTCAAGTCCAGGCGAGTGAGCATGAGACTACGAGTGAAGAACCTGGCGCCATCGAAAACGCTGCGCGTCTATACTCGCAGCTGCTATCAACGTGGAGAGAGAAAGTCGTTTCGCTCATGGTGCAGATGAAGTGCATGGACCTCAGTCGGACCGACGCCAGCCGCGAGTTCCAGCACCAGGCAGAGGCCATCGAAGGAGCGAGAGTACGACTAGAGCAGGAGCGCGAGTTGTGGAAGCAAAAGACTGTGGACGCTGAAGCTCAGCGCGATTTAGAGCGCGTGCGCGTCCAGGAATCTCAGAAGCAGTGCACTGTCGCCGAGACAAAGGCTGTCAGTGCTGTCCGCACGCTCTCGCAGGAGCGCGAGAAGCTCCAGCAGGTTGCCACGGCTGTCGCGTTCTTCAGTGCAGTACGTTTTGATTGATGCTCTTGTTATATTGACGTTGCGGAGCACAGTCGTCTTACACTGTGTCCTTTTCTACAGAGAGACGGCTTAATGGTGGACAAGATGGAAAGCCTGTACGCGGTTGCAAGGAGATTGGAGGCGTTCGAACGGCGTCTCCACTTTCTAGGCGAGCGCATCACGACCGCTTCCAATCTACTCGCGCATCGCGAAGCCCGATTGCGCAACAGTGAAGCTGCGATCGATGCCGAGCGACGGATTTGGAACCATCGCCTCGAGCAGATAAAGGAGAAGCGCTCGCTTGGAGACACGAAGTCGAGCAGCTTTGGTTTGCCAGTCGGTGATGATAAGTCGAAACTGAGACAAAGTGGAAACGGTGCTCGCAGATTCCTTCGTCCAACGGCTGAGGCAGCGTTGCGAGAGCTTTTCCACCGTCTGGATCCGTACGATACGGGTCTCGTGAAGGCGCAGTCGTTTCTGGACACTCTTCGTGCTGACGTCAGTGTATTAAATGCTGTCGGAGGTCAGGCGAAACATGAAACCTTGGTCAGTCATGTCGAGAAAGCCATTCGCCAGCAATCGGTCTTTGGAACTGTCGGCGGGAACATCACGTGGGGAGAGCTGCTGTTGTTCTTCATGCCCGAGAGCAATGACAATTCCGAAGTGATGCACTGGAACGACAAGTCAAGCAACAGTAGCAGCGTGAAGATCGTCAAGAGCGTAGACGGTCCATTGCTACCTCCACCGTTCCAGTCAAATGAGAAAATAACGGCCCCCACGATCTCGAATTCTCAACGCCGGCTCGAGAAGAAAGTGCTAGACAGCATGAGTCGTGAAGAACTTGTCAAACAAGTGCTGTATCTGCAGAACGACCGCAACCAGCTGGTAAAGCGAGTTTTGGAAGACGCGCGGGAATTAAGGAGACGAGCGAGCACCATCCAGAACGAGTGGAAGGAGAAAGTCGAGCAGCTCATGGAGAAGAACGAACAGCTTCAGGTGCGTTTCATAGATGGAGATCAAGAAACCTGCACTGTTTTTTTCGTGCGTCTGTGCCAATTGCCTTGGTTATGTATTTTTCTTGCATTGCAGCGAGGAATCAACAAGCAACAACAAGCGACGCAGCGTTTGACGATGGAGCTCGAGCTCGCAGAGCGCAATCACGGCGAAGCAAAGCACCAAGTGGAGAGCTATCGACGCGAGCTGCTTTTGAAAGAGTCGGCTTTTGATCGAACAAAGGTATCGAACAAGAAAGTATGTTGCTACTTTTGACTGTGGATTTGATGCTGATTCGATGGGGATTTCTACGCTTTATAGGAAGATATGGAGGCGCAGCACACTGAAAGTTTGCTTCGCGAGCAAGAGATCTGGCGGAAAGAGCTGCAGGACGTGAACTTCAGCCACTCGCTGCTCAAGACCGAGCACCAGAAGCAAGAGCTGCACATCCGACAGCTGGAGAGAGAGCTGTCGAAGCGAAATGACGCATTGATAGCGAGTGAGACGCAGAAAATCACACACCTGGAAAACAAGCTGCAGAAACGGTATGTGCTATTGTCATTGCTCTACCTCGAGAATGTCTGAGGCGCATCCACTTACGAGTCTTGATCGTCGTGGCGGTTCGCTCATTAGGGATGCTGAGATTGCAAAGCTGAGGCGTGAGAGAAACATGATCCTGGGCACGCTACGAGAACATGTGAGTTCATATTATTCATGAGAATCATTTCGATGCATTCGCCTCACCCACCTGTGCTTTGCTGTAAACAAACTTGTAGGAGCGCAAGCTAGCACTGCAGCGAGCTGTTGTGACGGAGTCCGCGGGTACACAAACGGACAAGGAGAAAGTCGTTGCTCCGCCTATGCGTGACCACAAGTCTGTGGGCTGCCAAACTGCAGCCTCGGATCGATCTCAACAACCTGTACGTTCACGCGACCTGCGGATGAGCATCGACGAGATTGCAGTGCCCGACAAAGCTCTGACCGAAAACCCGCCGCAGCAGCTCACTCAGGACGAGCTCAGTCGGCGCCTGAGAGAGTTGCAGTCGCTGACGGAGAGTCTTCTGGACGATTAACAGAGAGGAGTCAATTGCTGTGTCAAGTACGTTTTTATGCACTGCAGACTTCGGTTGAGAGACGCGAGGGGAATGCTGTCACTGGACACGATGAGCACATGTGCTGAGCGCTATATAACGTTTGCTCGCCGGACGCGCACAAAATACAGTGATCGCGCTGGAAGTTGGATGTCTGACCAAGTGGACAGCGCTCGCAGGTGGATAACCTATCGTGAGTAAGTACCCGGACGAAGAAATACCAATAGTTGCTGCTGGGTGAGACATCAAGAATGAATAGACACCAGTTGCAAAAGAAGCCGATTAACGCAGCACGTACGCTTCGAGCCGAGAGATCGTTCCCGGTGGACAGCTCTGGCAGTCGCTCGCCTGGCGGAGAGAGAATGTTCCGACTGGACAGCTCGACTTTTTGCCATTGCGACAGGCGTATCCCGCTGGACAAACCTCACACGTGAACGATGGTGAGGCGTACGTCCCAGGATTACAGAGTCGCGCGAGGCCGTCGACGCAGATCCATCCGTCGCGGCACGTCTCGCAAGAAGACGACTTGCCAAACGAAAACGAGCCATCGGGACACCGACGCTTGATTCCCGCGGCGCAGTACGAGCCAGCAGGACAGCGGATACATTCACCAGTATCTCCACCAGTAACTGTGGTCGTTGTGTTGCCAGCGTTGATGACATCGTTGAAGAAACCTCGCGGACATTTGCAGGCGAAGCTCGGCTCGGGAAGCAGACCGAGCGTCGTCCACTCGACGACCACGCCAGGCGTCGACGTATTGCAGTCCAGGATGACGTCAACTCTGGTGAGATCCACGGAAACCACGCGTTGCAGCCATCCGTATCGCCAGTCGCCCTGGGACATTGTCGAGTCGTACGTGATCGCGGCTTCTACCACAACAGTCGCGTTCTCATTGTACATGAGGATTTTCTGTTGGCAGCGCGCCCATTGCCCCTGATTGGTGTTGGTGCTTCGCATGTACCCGCGTGCCACAAGCGACAGTCCAGCGCTGAAATCCAAGCCAGCGAGCGTCTGCGTCAGTGTGAGTCGCGTGCTTTGAGAATTCTTGAGCGTCAGGCGCGTACTTGTGACTGTGCGCAGCAGCGATGTATCTTCGTACAGCTGCATTTCCACCGAGGAAGACGAAGAATTCCACCGTCGTTTTAGATCAGCAAGCGGTGATGAGAGCGTCCAGAGATCCATCCATCCGCTGAAGAGCTGTGGGTCTGCTGGTGGAGCGACGACTTGAGGGAAGCATGCATGGCTTGGCTCTTGCACTTGGACTTTCAGCCGAAGCAGACCTGGGATTCCCAGCATAATCCCAGCTGCAAAGGTCGTCGGGATGGCGTTCAGGACGATCTTCAGCACAGGCAAGCTCCCAGTTCCCGATGCGAACGACTGGACCTGAGCGCTGACGATGAGAGAATACTGGTCTTCGAGCACATTAATGATGGACGGAAGCGACGTGTCTTTGGCTGTGTGGGCGTTCAGTACCCTTGACGGTAGGAGCACTGTGCTGTCACATACCACCTGCTGCATGATGTCGGCGACGCCAGTGAAGTCAACCGTGTTGTTCCCACCACGAGACAGTGGCGAGCCTGCTGATGGCTGCACGAAGAAGCTGAAGATGCTCTGTAACCGCATCGTGCTTTGGAAGGCAGTTGCTGCTGAACTAGGACTCGCAAACGCGAGACTCAGCTGATTGAAGTCAAAGACCCAGAGGAATCGCCGCCCGGTCGCTGTCCAAGTGCTGGTATTGGAGGATAGTGCTGCTGTCATCCACTCCCACGACAATAACTCCTGTTGCTGCCGAGCGCTGGAGTTGCGTAACCCTTCAGCAGCGGCAAAGAAGTCCTTGAGCTCCGGATACAACCTTGTGGAAGGCAGCACTGTGCCGCTGGCTGAGCTGTTGGTGCTCCCAAGGAGCAGTCCCATCTGAATGCTGTCCGAGTTTAATTGGTACTGCATCTGCAACTTTGCGATGAGCGCTGGCAGCAAGCTGACGATCGAAGGTGCCGAAGTGCGATCGATTGCGACCAGGATGGTCATTCGTTGGTTCTGCAAGAGCAAGTTTGCAGTGGACCCTGTGGTCATCGTCGGCGATAGAGTGACCTGCGTCGACACGACTCTGTCCAGAGACACGTTCGCAGTTGGTCCAGCTCCAGGATCCGCCACGTATACAGAGGCTATCGCTCGCCCGCTCACGCCGCCACCGACTCCGTTCATGTCGTCAACGTAGATCGTCAGAGACTTGTCGGACTCGGTGGAGACTGCACTCGTGATCACATCGGCGAGATCTTGAAGCGCGAGCGTGAAGAACCTGCAGCCAGTGCGCGGAGTCAGCGTTGACAACGCCACCAAGATCGTCTTGTTCCGTTCTCCGACTGCGAGTGATACTGTCATAGGGAAACCAGAGAGTGCTGCAGAAAAATTGCTGGACGACCAGCGAATCTGAGCGCTCAGAGGTGTATTGCTCTTCCCGGACCGAGCGACAAGAATCGAGGCCGTAGCGTTGCTCTTCGTGACTGGGAACTCTATTATCAGCGGACTCTGCGAGCTCGGGAAGTACAGAACCGAAGGAGCGCTGGAGCTTGGCGCGGTAGCGTCGGACGTTGGCGTACTGCAGTCTGCTGATGTCCAGCCATCGTTACACGCACAGCCTCCGTAGATGCACTGCCCGTTGCCAGAGCACATGAGCCCATTGCGACCAGCTTTGCATCCGACCAGCTGCTGCTCTGTCAGTCCGCAAGTGACGCAGTTCTTCCAGCCGGTCAGTGAGAACGCGCCATCAGCGCACGCGTTACAGCCAGTGGTTCCAAAGTCGCTGGCGTACGTCATCGCGGAGCACTTCAGACAGTCGCCAGTATCCGTTTGTGCGGCCTCCACGACACTCGACGTGTACCTGCCAGGCGCACATCTGGAACAGAATCCGGTTGACGACGGGAACGTCCCGGGAGGACACGAGCGACACTGAGAGTCCGTCGTGTCAAGGTAGAACCCGGCTTGACAGAACGCACACGCCGTGGCGTTCTTGGCGCCAGCGCTTGATATCGTCGAGCCATCGGGGCATTTCACACACTGTGTGGACCCAGAGACAGTTGAATAGGAGCCGGGAGGACACTGTTGGCATGCTCCACTCGTGTCTGCAGACGAAAACGAGCCCTCGGAGCACTTCACGCAGGTCGAGTTCACGAAGGACGACCCAGAAGCACAGGTTACGCAGCGTGTCTGGCCCGTGCTCACTGTGAATGAGAAGGATGGACACGCCTGGCAGCCCGAGATCGACGCGCTGGTGCTGTTGCTGAACGTGTTGAGCGGACATGGAGCACAGATTTCTGCGCTGGCGTTGCTGTAGAACCCCTTGGGACACGCAAAGCAGGATGACGAGCCATTGTTCGGGTTGTACGACCCGGCGGCGCAGCCCAGGCACGTTGGAGCGCCTGCCGCACTCCACTGACCCGGTTTACAGAGCGTGCAGGTTCTAGCGCTTGCGTTCGAGTACGAGCCAGGCAGACACATCGAGCACGTCGTGGATCCTGGTGTTGACGCGAAGCTGCCAGCTGCACAGCCGAGACACACTGTGAGCGACGAGGCTCCAAGCGCATTCGACGCCGTCCCCACTGGGCACTGCGTGCACGGCGCGTCGCTCGTCTTCCCAACCAGCGTGCTGTAGGTCCCCGCGGGGCATTTCGTGCACTCAGCGGCGCCCAATGCTGAGAACGTGCCCTGGGCACACGAGAGGCAGTTGCGCGTGCCGCTTTGCAGGAACAAGCCCGCGGGACATGGGATACAGACGTACTTGCCCGTCGCCTCACACAGCGTGATCCTGTACCCAGTGGCGCAGTATGGCGCCGCGTAGAGCGTGCTCTCGATGCGCTTCTGGACCACGGTGTACCGGTCTTTGCCGCCAAAGAGAAATAATGTGCTGCTCGCCTGGAAGAACGTGAGCGAGTGACTGCGGCGCGGTGGTGTGTAGTCCGAGTCGAAGCTCAGGCGGATCCACTGCGTCGCGTTCACGTTGAGCTCCCACGTATCGCGTAGAAAGTCGTTCGGAAACGTATACGAGCCACCGGAGAGTGCGAGTTTGCCCTCGTCCACGAACGTCACGCCCGCTCCATAGCGTGCCCCTGGCGTTGTTCCCAGCGGCGTGAGCAGCTCCCAGACGTGAATCTGCTTCTCAACGATCAGAAAACTTGCGTTTGATGAAGCGGTAGACGGACAGAGACGCCAGAGCTCGTCGAAGATGAGCCCTTGCTGGGTGTTCTTGCCTCCATGGACGAGCAAACAAACGATCTGTGTCGACGAGAAGAGCTTCGAGACGACCATCGCCGAGTGGTACGCGCGAGCCGCGGGCACGCCTGTGGTTGGCGATACTGCGACTGCTGGCAGCATGCGCCACGTCACCTTTGGACTTCGGTCCGTACAAGTCCCACCGGCAGGTGAGCTCTTCGCTATGAACGCCATGTGCAGCCCATCGAGCTCCAGGTACGCCTCGGAGATGCCACCGTAGACGATCGCGCCAATCACCGACGCATTCTCAAAGACCTGGGTGAACGAGTGGCCCACGCGTGGCACGGGCGTCGCTTTGAGAGCGACGGCATCGCTCAGTGCCACCAGCTGATCCCAGGACGCAGTGGTGGAGCTCGCGTCCACGCATAGCCGCCACGTGTCGTTGAGGAACTCCTTGTTCTGGCCACCGAAGACGTAGACAACGCTCTTGGCCACGAAGGACGCGTGGTCGGCGCGGCTCGCGGGCGACGTGAACGTGTCGTCCACGATGCGCTTCGCTGTTGAGGAGGTTGACGTGGTTTGCTGAGCAGAGAGCGACGAGAGGATGGCGTCCTTGGGTTTGAAGAACACATTCGTTTTAAGATCGTAGACGAGCAGCGGGTTCACGACTACGGGCTGCGCGGACTCATACTCGATGCCTCCGATGATGAGAAGGCGACCAGCGTCGCTTGCTGCGGCAGTGGACACGAGCACCTCGCTTGTGTGGGAGATGCGTGTGAACGACTCGTCGCCCGAGCGCAGCGTCCACGAGAGCACGACGGACGAGTTCTGTGCCAGCTCGTTGGTTGAGCACTCGCTCGCATCGGTTGCAAGTACGCTGAGACGCTGAATGCACGTCAGCTGAGCTGCGACTGCGAGCACCAACAGCAGCTTCAGTAGCGTGTGCATGAACGCCATGCGCGCTCTTCTCCGTGAGCTGGGATTTGAAGCTGTTTCCTTTTCTTCTGCTGCCGAGTGGCTGCGACGCTTCAAGGGCCGCTGAAGGAAGACTCGTGACCACGGCGGACGAACCAGTGCGGAAGTCATCGGGATACGGTGACGCGGTGAGCTGCGAATAGTGGGTTGCCATGGATTGAGTCACGAGTGACTTGTCGTACGCTGATCCATGTGCTTCTGCTGCGAACTCGACACTGTGCGACCGTGAAACAGCAGAAGGCGATTGACTGATCGATGTGGCACCACTGAGCGTGCTCAAGTGGTTACGGAGGAGTTACCCGGTGGCGTCTCGTCGCGGATCCAATGCATTCATTTCCAGTCGGATCAGCGCTGGTTCCCAGCTTCACGTCGCCATCATCATCGCCAATGAGCGGTCTCACTCCAGAGAACCAGCTTGGAGACACAATTGCTGCAGACAATGATCCTGACGCCCTTGACGATAGGGCTTACGCCTTCACCGATGAGCCGCTTGCCTCACATGTTGTTCGCGTGCACGCGCTTGAGGCAGATCTCGTGGAGCTGAACGAGACGGCGCACGCGTTCAAGCTGCTGAACGAGAAGCAGGTCGCTGAGATCAACGCCAAGGAGCTCCTGCTCATGAGGAAGAACGAGCGCATCGACGAGCTCCTGCAGCAGCTCAAAGCTCGCGATGCACAGCTCGAAGTGAAGAACAATGAGCTCCAGGAGCGAGATGCGCGTATCAAGCAGCTCCAGATGGAGATTGTCGATCTCCATGACCAGCTGAAGAAGGAGGAAGAGGACTTCTCGATGGTCACGGCTGCGCTGGAGGCCAAGGAGCAGGCACTCGTGAAGAAGACCCAGGAGCTCTTGGCTGCCAGTGAGATCGAGAAGCTGGTCCGCAAGGACCTCGACAGGTCTCAGGTGATCATTCGCAGACTGGAGAAGAACGTGGAGGACCTGTGCCCCGAGCAGGCGGACGCGTGCCTCTCGCCGCGCAGCTTCCACGAGAACCAGCTCATCCAGCTACGCGACGACGCGATCAGCGCCAAGACGCGTGAGGTGTGGCTGCTCACAGGCCAGAACGACCAGCTCCGCGTGCAGCTTGACGATCTGGAGGCCGCGATGGAGCAGCTGCAGACCAACTTTATCTCCAAAGAGAACGACGTGGCGCGCAAGCAGCGCAAGATCGACAAGCTCGAGATGGAGATCGAGGCGCTCCAGGTGAGCAGGAGCCAGGCCGAGGGCCGTGAGAAGGCCATGGAGATCGCGACGACGCAGAACCAGAAGCTGTTGCTCGCGCTCGAAGCCCAGGAGCGGACGAACGAGGAGCTCCTTGAACGAGCAGAGCGCATTGAGCGCGAGTGCGAGCAGCTACGCAAGACCCACTATTCGTTCCTGGAGAAGTCGGCCGTGAGCGAAGTGGAGGTGATCCACAAGACGAAGGAGGCCGAGGAGAAGACGTCGATCGTGAACAACCTGCAGACAAAACTGCAGCGCGAACGTAAAGTTCTGCAGCAGGAGCTCTCGACTGCGCGATTGAACTACCAGATGGAGATTGAAAAGATGCA
The DNA here is from genome assembly GCA_023337805.1 of Globisporangium barbulae. NCBI lineage: Eukaryota > Oomycota > Peronosporomycetes > Pythiales > Pythiaceae > Globisporangium > Globisporangium barbulae. Next base: position 47,997 of record JAADXK010000041.1, on the reverse strand, counting down.
GAGCGAGCTGGTGATGCGTAGAAACAAGCAGTACGAGCTCACGCTCAAGCTCCAGGACGTCGAGGCGCGTCTGCATGCAGCAGACGATGGGTTCGAGGATACCAGTGAGCAGCTGCTGGCGACGCGGTGTCGAATGGAGGAGCTCGAGCGCGTGCTGCAGGATGCGCTGCAGTGGAAGATCCATCTGGAGCAGCAGCTTTCATTTCACACCATGGAGGCCACACAGAACAGCAACGCTCAACAGAAGCAGACCCAGGAAGCGCAATCTGAGATCGTGACGTTGAAGGCACAACTGAAAGAGTTGAAGGACGAACTTGTGAAGAAGCTGAGTCAGGAGAAGCACTTGGCGCGCCAGATCCACGAATTCAAGCAGCTTGTGGACGTGAAAGAGGCACTCGTGCGAGAGCAGCGCGACCGAATCAATCGTCTCGTGCAGGAAGTGAATCGTGAGTCGCAAGCGCGCGCCGAGGTGGAGCTGGAGAAGCAGCTGCTATGCGATCAGCTCGAGAAGCTGCGCGAGCAAATGGAGGGCGCGATTAAAGACGTTGAAGCGCAGAAGCGCCGCTTGGACGAAAAACACAGGTTGCTCCAGGAGAAATTCGAGACGCTGGAGAGCGAGTGCACAAAGGAGCAGGTGGGCAAGTCGAAGCTCGTGATGAAGTTCGCGGACACGTTTGCAGCAGCAGCGGTACCTGCGAATCGCAATGCGTGGACCTCCTTGGGGAACTTGGACCTGCGCGAGTGCTGGCTGGCCGACCACGACCTCCTGCCGCTGCTGAGGATGCTGGAGCACGCTCCTGATGCGTTGACGCGCGTCGATTTGCGGTCGAATCGAATCACGCAGGACGGCATGCGCGTGCTCGCGGTGTTTGTAAAGAAGCTCGCGGGCTGGCTCTCGGGCACGGCGGCTGGAGGAGGCGGATGTGGGGGCCACTGTCGAGTGCGCGACATTGATTTGCGCCACAACTTCATCTCGCTGGACGGCGTGCGCACTGTTGCGAGCGGGATCGAGAGCTTGGTGGTTTCAAATACTGCTGCTGGTGGGAATAACAACAGCAATCACAGTGCATCAGGCATCAAAAGCGTCGTGGTCAAGAGCGGCGGCAGGATCGAGTGCTTCGCTGATGCGAAAGCGGAGCAGACGGGTGGAGTCCCAATGCTCATCGTCGACATCACCGCCAACTTTGATGCCGAGACGCTCGTTACAGAGGCGCGAAAGATAAATCGCCGACGAGGTCGCGAGTGGGACACTGGTGGAGGCGGCGCCGCGTCGTTCGGCAATAACAACAGCCACAGCACAGCAGCAGCAAACAAAGACACGAGCCGAGATTTGCAGCTGCAGGGAGTCTACGGCGTGGACCTGGTGAGCACGCTCTTGGGCAGCGACAACGGGGTTATGAGCGCCAACAACTCTCGCCGCAAGTCCGCTCTGCTGGAGAAAAACAGACTCATGGCATCGAGCTCGTCAGTATCGAGCAGTACGACGCAGCTCCCACCGGTGTTGCCGTTTGCTTCAGAAGGGAATAGCGCTCGGCTCTCATCAAGCTCTTCGTTGCCAAAGCTAAACGGATAAACTGTGTGGGGTTAGCTTATCATGAAACGTACCAACAATTTTGAAGACAGTCGAGGATTGGGACGTCGAGAAGACTTCACCTCCTTCAAAGTCATGTTTCTCTAGTGCAGCCTGAGTACACCTCCGCTTCACATTCTGTTCAGAAAGCGCGCGACCCGCGTCTTCACGTCGCTTGCCGTCCTACAAGCTCAGCCCAAGTATCGCGTTGTCAGTCTATCATCAACACGCGACCAGAAAAGAGAGCAAACAAAGACGCACCGTTGAGCCAGCAGCACGATCTTTTCTTCCTCGGCGGGCTTGTGCACGCGGTGGTAGTCGGAGATGATGCGCTTGCCTCGCGCGTCGTCTCGCGACTTGCCCAGCGCCGCGTTCTTTGCGACAGCACCTCGCTTTGCCACGAGGTCCTTGAGACAGTCGCGGATCAGCGTGTCCGCCGAGAACTCTTCAAAAAGCGTCACGAGATCATAGGTATCCCTAGTACAAAATGTCCACAACAGGTGGTCAGTTTTAGTTTTGGTCCACAACAGGTAGCCAATCGCACATATCGACTCCATACCTGCTAATCGCTCCAACCGAGCCGTCGACAGCCACTTTGCTGCTCTCGACGTGGCCGAGTAGCGCATTCAGCGCATAGAGCTGGATGAAAAATGTGTACGCTGCCACAGCCTCTTTCCTCGCCGTCTCGCGCATGTAGTTTTTGCCCAAGCCGGTGACTTGCTTGTCCGTGTACACCTCCTCTCCATCACTAAGCTGGATCACCGCAGTACCACGCGCGGCTTTGAGCTGCGCACGCGCGTCTTTCATGTACTGTACGATCTCGGGACGGAAGATCATGGGCTCCACGTCCGTGCGCTTCGATTTATTGCGCGTCTGGAACTTGTTTTCGTTGCGAAGTACCGTGAAGACGCTGTGTGCGAGCACCCACCTGTGTAGACACAAGAACGATGACCTCAGTTAGTCACAAAAGTTAAGCCAGCAAATGCCAGTCTCTTTGAACAGCTAGCTGTACCCTGGAGAGATCTCGTTGATCGCTGGGGACAGCGACGGGATCACGTGGCCGGGCGTGTTGATGAGCGCGAAGGGCATTGCGAGGCGCTGCGGGAGCGTTGTGACGGCCGTCGCGACTACCGAGTAGGGCGCGTGGACAAAGTTGCTCGGGAACTTGACGTTGCTGCCGAGGCCGAAGAACACGCCCTCACCTGGGAAGAGCTCCTGGTCGGGCGCCTTGAGCGTGTGGTTGCTGCCCACGTTGGCGCCGTAGCCCACGTTGCCTTTCCCCTGCGGCCAGAAGGATGCAATGAGCAGCGCCTGGTGATGGAAGCCTACGAAGGGCCCCACAAAGCTCGACGTCACTTCGCCCTCGGCGACAGACGTGTTGGGTCCAATGAACGAGCTCATGACCACGCCATGGCGCTCCACATGGGAACAGTCGCAGAAGAACGCGTCGGTCACGACGCTGAGCGCCTCGACTACGCAGTTCCACTGCAGGATCGCGTTCTTCACCAGGCTCTTGGAGAGAACCTTCGATGGCTCGTCACGGGACGATAGCACTGTCGTGTTCATGACCTCTGCGTCTTCGAGAATAGCGAACTCGCCAATAAAACTGCTATCCACCCGCGAACAGCGCACTACGCGTGCGCGTTTCGCGATGATCGTAAAGTCACAGGCGATTTCAGCCACGTAAGCGCTCGCCAGACGGTCGTACGCGCTCAGAAGCTCCAGGCACGATCGGTTGCCCGCCACTGACGCTGCCACTGCATGTAGAGATAAACAAAGCCAGAGTTGGTCATTCGACTGGTCTCTATCCAGCTAGGTAGACCTCAGTGAAGTACGTACAGGCGAACGGCAGGTCGGCGAACACGCGCAGGTCCCGCCCGCCGGTCTCCACGCCGACATGCAGCGTCAGGCCATTGCCAAACACCACCGCTGTTGGCTCGTCCTTCGCCTCATCCTGCTCAGTGTGCTTGAAGACCACGAATCCGCAGCCAATGACGACGGCCTCCGCGTCCACAAACACGTTGTTGAGCAGCATTGTGTCCTGCACGAGTGCATTATCGAGAACCACAGCATTGCGAATCGTCGTACGGTAACAACCGGACGCGAACTTAACGCCATCTTCCAGTGTGTGGTGGAAATCGCTCGAGAACCGGCCGAGCACCACTGTCCCTTGGAACACGCACTGTTGGATGCGCGCCACGTTCACACACGCGTCCATCGCGGTCTTGAATACTTGGCTCCAGTCCTCTGCTGCTCGTATACAGCAAGTACATACAGAGAGATGTGCAATTAGCCATACATGGTATTACAAAGGCCATGACGTGTGCTCAGGACGCCTACCGGTGTTGCCATGGCGCTGGAGCTGCTCGACCTCGTGTTGCGACAGTGGGAAGAACGGCGCGTGTTTCTGGATGCGTCTGCACGAGCGCACGTACTGCACGAACGAGGAGCGCTGCAGCAGGTCGCTCTGCAGCACAGTGAGCTCGTGCGCGCTGCTCCACTGCAATGGCGCAGCAGTGACGCTGGCGCTCATCTTTCGCGTTTGCGGCACTGAAAAAGTGTTTTTGAATCTTCATTGTACCGCTTCGGTGTATCAATATGACAGGTAAAGGTCAGTATTGGTACTGTAGGTAGAAGATAGACAGCTATGCTAGTTATAGGGATATTTTTAACTTGATTATACTCAAGTAAAAAGGAGATGTAGGGGCCACTGCAGCTGCTGTTACGTGGCGAGCAACGTGCGGCTCCGAACTCCCGCTCGGCTGAGGGGGCTTCTCACTTTTTGAGAAACCGCACCAGCCCCCAGCCGAGCTCAAACGCTGATGTGCACGTCTCGTTCCTCCTCCTCGCTCCATTTGATTCATTTGGTCTATTTAACGTTGTTCTGGACATGTAGCTTAGTTTTTGTAAGTGTCAGTCAAAATCTGCATCTCACTTCAAAATGTACGGTTCATAAAATGAGGTGCTCAATTTGAAACCCCTCCTTTTAGTGGTTGGTCCTTTATTAAATAAAATAGTGTATAAAACGGAAATGTGCCGCGCTTTAAATTTTAGAGCACAGTGAAATAGGGCGATCTATTCGAGAGCGAGCTTATTTGAAGGCAAAAATGCCGATGTGACCATTATCTACCGACCGTCAGCTTTGCTCAATCGAGCAGTGCGAGTGAGTGAGCAGCGAGCATGAGCTCCTCAGCCGCCACGCCTGGCAGACCACAGCAACCTGTCCTGAACGAGAACGTCGCATGGCAATACGATCTGCAATGGAAAACCGAGCTCTGATACTCTAGCACTTTGGCTGTGCCTTCGACGTCTCCTCCTGTCGCGAATATGGCGTGGTACCACAGAGCGAGGAGTTGCAAGTGTCAATCGAGCCGGCCTCTCGGTCTAGCACGATGTCGTCCAGCTGGCGAGAACTGGACTTGTTCGAATGCACGATCGGCTCTAGCACCAAGCACCTGCTGGAGCAGTTCAAGGCGGACCCTGTTGCAATGGACTCAATCTCTCGACTAGCTGCGCTCATGGGTATTGTCAATGGGCACGTGTCGAAGGCAGATCACAGAGCAGTAGAGAATGACAGTAGGTAGATCCAGATCGACCAGGTGCGGGCGAATGCTACAGTGTACGCTGGCCCTGGACTGGGTATAGCTGCACGTCTTCAATTTCAAGTAGCAGCGAGTATCGAGCTGTGCGACTTCCAGTGTGGTGGCGCGTGGTTCTGCGCACTGGTGCTAGGCTACGGCTTTGCCTGGGTTTAGTGAGACGATATTGTCGCTGGCACACGGCCTATTGGCATCAGTTCCAGCGATGAAATGGGTCCTGCCCAGTGATTTCGCTACCGACGACACGCTACTGCTGTTGTCCGTGGTCGCCCATCACAGTGAAGCCCTGGAGTTCGACATCTCTAGCTGCTGTTGGAACATTCTGGAGCAAATCGCGCTTTGATGCCCAAATCTGAAAGCACAAACTCTCGCTGAATAAGGCGATCGAACTGAGTGCGTCAGTCAGGAAAACCTTGAGCGATATTCTCGCGCGTCACCACCGGTGGACTCGAGGCGCTGACAATAGACTGGGAGCGATGCAATGTTCCTGTTCTGGTGGACATTCTCACGAATTGGACTGAGAGAGAGGCCGTGAAAAGGCTGAATCTGACAAAGATCGCCCAGAACAGCTTTGAGCCTCACATGGTAGCATTTGCAAGGCCGCTGAAAGCGAACAAGACCCTCGAGCAGCTGCAGCTGTGTGACCCGAATCGCTTTTGGATCTGCGGTCACTAGGTGTAGAGCTCACGGCAGAGCACAATCGCGAAGATCTTCAAAGAGCGCAGCGCTTGAAGCAGCGATGAGCGTGCTTGAGTGTCGTGCAGCACTGGACTGGGTGCCAGCCTCTGAGTGGGCACTTCCGACTGAACGCCGTGGTTGTCGCAATGATCTTTGAGTTTGCCATGCTCCCCCGACGACGCGTTGTGTATCTGCTCCCAGGTGTTCGAGCCAGCAATGGCTGAAATTGTCGGAGAACGAGATGGCACGAGCGAAGCAGTTGCCAAGTGAGGGCAGTTCGAGATCCAAGATCGCGTCAGGTCAATCGAAGCGAGCGCTGTCTTGCGTGAACGAACAACTACAAGCCCACGACACGTTCAACGCGGCGACGTTGAACTCGGTTCGAGATGGATGCCATCCCAAATGGGTCCTAATCTAATGTGGTTCACTTTATATCCGTATGTGGTCCACTTTTGTACAAAACCTCGCTTCTTCTGAGGTTTTATCTCAGTTTTTCACCATTTTTCACGAGAATGTGTTTTTCCGAGCACAAAACGTTTGTACCAGAAACGACACCATCACATAACAGCAGCAGCCGAGAGAACCGAAGAAGCGAAAGAAGCGAGCAAGCGGCGGGCGAGATGGAGGGCGATTACTCGCGCTGCGACCTGTCAGCGCCGGACTACGAGGGCGAGCTGACGAAGCGTAGCGTGTGGCTCAAGGAGTGGCGCAAGCGCTACTTCGTGCTCAAGGGCAACAAGCTCTATTTCTGCCGTGCGCAGCACGAGCCGGCGCACGGACTCATCGACCTCGCGGACTGCCTCACGGTCAAGTCGGCCGAGGAGAAGACGAACAAGCGCTTCTGCTTCGAGGTGGCTACGCCCGACTCGACGTACTACATGTACGCGGAGAATGAGAAGCAGAAGGACGAGTGGATCGGCGCCATCGGCCGCGCGATCGTCAAGTTCTCTAGCTCCTTCACGGGCGACCAGGACGACGAGAGCAGCTAGCTGTGTATCCAGCAGATTTGGCTCGACATCGCATCACACTGGGCGCACGACAGGAAGACGCGAACGATACACAGCGAGATAGGAGGGCTTCTCCGTCCATGGGGCTATGTGGTGTCGCCTGTGCGTACGTATGCGCCCAGCATGGCAAGCACAGACAAGCGGCGGTGATTGCATGGCGTGAAGCATGGAGGTAGAGTTTTTGGATTGTTTTTTGAGGAAAACAGGACGCGAGTGGATGAGAGGGAGAGGAAACGACGAAGACGACGACGAAGATGAAGAGGGCGAGTGTTCGTAAATGTAAGCAAATGTACTATTCATATTAACAATCTTCTTCATGCCACTCAACCCAGAAGCAAGCAAGACGGTCGCCATTGTGTGGAAAATCTCACTCGATTCTCATCAACAGTGACTTCGTCTCGCTCTCCTTCATCACCAAGCTTCGACCTTGAAGCTCGCAGTTCTTCCTTACTTCTCGGACAGGGCCTTGAAGAGACTCGGGATGACTTCGATGCGCCACGGACCGCCCGAGAGCACTTCGCCGTCCATGTTGGCGCAGTCGTCCGGCTGGTCCGCGTCGATCACGACGGCCTTGACCTTCACGTACGTGATCAGCGGACTCTTGAGCTCCTTGCCCATGAGGTAGAGCACTCCGAGCTGCAGCGAGCGGAAGATGTTGCCCTTGCGCGAGATGATGAGGTCCAGGTTGCCGTCCGACGGGTGTGCGAAGGCGCCGTCCGGTGCGGCGTTCACGACACCCACGACCATGTACCGACCTTCCTCGTGCTGCCACATAGACGGTGGGAACCGCTTGTCGCTCGCGGGGCTGCGGATCGCGCCAGCATAGCCGCCCCAGGATTTGCGCGTCGTGCTCTGGCGGTCACCCAGCGCCAGCATATTGTCGTACACGTTGCCCTCCTCGACCTCGAACTGGTCCGTCGCGCCGAGATTGCGGATGTCGTCGTACTTGCAGAGCGGTGGCTGTGGGTCCGTGAGCACGTAGCGTACGCGGCCCGTGTGCTTCTTCGGCGCCAGTACCGCACGCTTGAGCTTGAGGAAAATGTAGCGCGACGTGCCGAGCCAGCGGTACCTCTCCGACTCGGCCGCGATGTCGCCGGCGACGCCCCAGCCTACGCCGCAGTAGCTGTAGTGCACTTTCTCCGGTTCCCGGTCGGCTGTCGTTGTGATCACGTCCAGCGGCCGGATCTTGCGCTTGATGATGCAGTACACCGCAGCCTCGACGGTCGGGATGCCCACGCCCGTGCCGAACGCGTTCTGCGTGCCGGCCGAGATGAGCGAGATGGGCGTTGAGACCACAATCTCGCGCCACTCGTGCTCAGGGCGGGTCAGCAGACCGTTCATGAACTCGCAGAGCGTGCCGTCGCCGCCAATGAACACGAGCGCCTCGAAGCCGTCGTCTGGTGAGTAGCTCTTGCCCATTTCGATGCCGTGGCCGCTGTGGGTCGTCTCCTCAACCACGTACTCAAAGTTGCCCAGGTCGAAGAATTTCTTTACGTCCTCAAACCAGATTTTGCGCGCGCGGCGCTTGCCCGAGTGCGGGTTCACGACGATCTTGATCTTGCGCTTCTCGACGATCGGCGGTGCGCGCGCCTGCCAGCGCACGAGTTCCTGGATCGTCAGGATCCACTTCTCCGCCACGTGCACGTCGTCGCACGAGAAGTCCGTGAAGCAGTGCTTGCGCCGCAGCGCCTTGGCGCCCGTACCGCGTCCCTGTTTGAAGTAGTGGATGCGGAAGACGCCCGGCTTGGACACGGGCGCCTCAGCACCAACCACATCGTCCGTGTCGATCGAGCCCTTGTGCCGCGTGCTGCAGAAGCCGAACAGCAAAGTGGCACCAGTCAGTATGGGCTGCGAGTAAGGTCTCTCAAGAAGTCAAGCCAAGTACTCACCCGCGGTACCAGGAGATAACGTCGCGGTCCATGCGAAGCTCACACGGTCTTTGTTTGTAGTACACCTTCGCAGTCATCTCGTAGTCGAGTGGCGCTTCGCGGCGCGAGTAAGCCTAGACAGTCAAGAAATGAGTCAGTCCGCATGAGCCAACGATTACCAGTTGCCAAATTGACGTTCGTATGAACTCAAAGAAAACAATATGTACCTGGACGCGGCGAATGCTCTCTCGCAGGTTCTCGTTCGGGTGCTCGAAGGTGACGTCACCCACGGACGTGGCGCGGGCCGAGAGCGCGGTCTTCGCGAGCTCTCGCGCCGACTCGCGCGAAATGGCTTTCTGGCTCACGTACGTGCCGTGGCTCTTGGAGAGCGTGCTGAGCTTGCTGTGCTGGCTGTGGCGACTCCCTGGTGACAGCGGGACGCCGCCATTGTGTTGGTACTGCGGGAACACGCCAGGCGGAAAGGCGGCGTTGCTGCTGAGCAGGCTGTTATTGTTCTTGGCTCTCTCGGCGTCGCGGTCGCTGATCGCCGCCAGCATCTGCAGCTGATTCTGCTCCGAACTGGGGCTCTTAGGCGTGCTGATCCCCGAGTCAGTGTGCAGTTCATACTGCTGCTGCTGTCCGTCGCCGTTGATGCTGTTGTCTCTGGTCGTGGGGGTCGTGATCGCGCCAAAGAACGCGCTGTGGCCGAGCGGGTCGCTGTCGCGCGGGGAAAGCACGGATGACGACGCGAATGAGTTCATGTCGACGTTCACGTTCGACCCGTTGCGCAGGCTCGACCCGTACGACGAGTACGACGACGACATCGACGTGTTCTGCGCCATCGCGTCACTGAACGTGTTGCCGCCAGCTGCGACAGGTGCCGCTCCAGTACCTTCGAGCGCGTCCGGGTAGCTGCCGCCCGTACCAGGGGGCGTGCCCACGTCGTCGCCGCTGCTTGCGGTCGTGAGCGGGCCGTAATGCGTCGCGTAGCTGTCCGCGGCGCCGTCGCTCATGGCCGAGTAGTTGGTCGCGTAGCTATCCGCGTAGCTGCCGCTGTAGCTGTCGTCGTAGCGCGGGGTCATCGAGTCGTCGCCGCCGGCCGTCTCGTCGTATTGCGGGTACTGCATCTTGTTCGCGACGCGCGGGTTCGTGTGTTCGTGCGCCGTCACTTCCAGGAATGGCGGTCGCATGTGACTGTGGCTGCTAATAATCGAGCGCGGTTTGCTGCTTGCACTTCTTTTTTTCCAAATATGGTTGTGAATCGACTAAACGGAGTGTTTGATTCTCCTTTTTCTTTGCAGCGGCGATTGCAAAAATACTAAACCGACGCTTTTCAATGTTGCGCATAGATTACACATCTTGGTTTCACTATCCCGTCGTCTCGGACTGCAACCAGCATCTATTAATAGACTTTTGACATAATTTTAGCATAGTGAAACCAGCATGTATCGTTGTATTGTTGCTGTAATTACTTGTAGCTGTAGAGCCACATTATTTGCTGGCAAGCGCAACGTTAGACACAGTGATGTAAGTTTCAAAAATGCAGACTCCTGTTAGCCCGGCGCACATGTTCCGAACACCCATCCTTCTTGTGAAACAGACTGACTGGATTTTACAAAAAAGCGTCTGGCCCGATAAGACGAAGTGATTGAAATGGCAGAAGGAAATACCTCAATTGCATTGCTTTCAAACGCGCTGGCGTGTGGCTGAGAGAAATCGGGCGTGCGCATGAGAGAAGCTCTCTTGAGCGAGGCGCATCCATGCGTTTTTGTTTGTCTTTGTCTTCGGAAATACACACACTAAAAATATTAAGTCGGTTTACGCTCCAATCGGGCCGTTTGGAGGACATAATCGCCGGGATATGATGCACCAATCTAATCACCAGGGCAGTATTATGCATGCACGCTCAAGTGGGTGCGTCGTGATTATGCAGGGCGACCTCGAGAACGAGTTCCGGTTGAGACAAGCGATTCGAGCCATGGATGCAGGTCCACAATCCTTCTCTTGAAGGTGATTATGAACGACGCGCTCTTCCAACATGAGCATGGGCTATGATCACAAGGCAATATTTACCGGTGGAAGGATGGCGCTCTATTAAAACTCTTGTAATAGGTTAGTCGACAAAGATACACTTATCTCACTCCAAAACGCTGATTTACTATACATTTACTTAGGCTCCAAGCGTAAGCCATATATTTTATAAAAAAGATAAATTAAAGCGTGTATGACGCGACACTTGCTGAACCCGCTTTTGCGCTGCAATTCACCAATTGCACCAACCATTTTGAATTGCGATTTCCCTCAATTCGTCAATTCATGGCGGATTTGAATTGCTGAATGTAGTCGTTCAAAAAGAATCGAAACGAGCTTTTCGATTCTTGACTACAAAAATACAGTTATAAATCTCATGTATTCGTCCAAAGGAGCACACATATTTGCCTGATTCATTCGATCGTTCAGAAATGCCATACACAAGTCAATTTACAAGATTAAACGAGAAGGTTATAGCCACATAGCAGCAACGTTGCACACAAACTCTCAGACACCAAGCAGGCAGGAATACAACATGGCGGATACGGAAATGGCGGAGCGAGCGGCAGCAACTGGAGGCGAGAGCGCCGACAGAGGACGCAGCATGAAGGAAAATCATGAAGAAGTGCGTACAGTAGGTGCAGACTCATCGTCGTCCTCGCGCCACCATGAGAAGGAGTCGACTCGCAGCCGAGACGACGAGCGCAGACGCCGCCGCTCGTCGTCGTCGTCAGGGTCGTCGAGATCGCGATCCAGGTCTGCGTCTCGCCCACGGAACGATGACCGCCGAGGTGGCTCGCGTCACCGGTCATCGCGCCACCACCACTCGTCACGTCACCGCAGTCATCGCCACGAGGCATCGTCGTCTTCTAGAAGAAGACGAAGCCGCAGTCGAGAGCACCGCCACTCACGACGCGCGCATTCGCGGTCGCGCTCCGACTCGAGAGAGCGCCATCACGAGAAAAGCCGTCGGCCATCGAGACGCGACAGTCGTGACGAGTGCGTCTCGTCGCGCCGGAAGCACAGCGACGACAGGAAGCGCGATGGTGGAGATCGTCACAGAGTGGGCTCGTCTTCGCATCGCAAGCGCTCTCGCGATGAGAAAGAAGGAGACGAAAAACATCGCGACGTTGATGGGAAACGCGCAAAAGAGGCGACGGCCGATCGTGAGAAGGAGAATACGTCAGTGGAAGCAAGCGTGAAGAAGTGCGAACCGCAACCAGGAGCTCCAATCACCAGCGAAGCCAAGAGTGAGGTGCAGAAGGAGAACGCGCCACCTATAGAGAAGATCTCACCGCCGCAAGCTGTGAACGATCTGTCTCAGTCTACGTCAGAGCAGACAAATGGCACTGAAACCTCCGGATCGACGTCCCCCGTTGGCGAGAGCAGTCAGTCGTCGACCCAGTCGAAGGCAAACGGATTCGCCGTTGTGGATCCCCTCGTTGTTGCGTCGTCAGCGAAGAAGATGATTGAAGAAGCGAGGGCTGCTCTGCTGAAGAACCAGATTAAACCCGTGGCAGCTCCCCCAGCAGCTGTCGATGTAAGCTCGATCAAGATGGACATCCTCAAGGCGCTCGCAGAGGCGAGAAGCACGATCGCTGAGATCAAAGGCAGCGATGCAGTCGCAGGAGTTGAGAAAGAGAAAAGCGAATCACCAGTCGAAGTTGACAGTAAGGAGATATCCGCCCAGCCACCGCAAAAGATGACTATCAGACGAAGCAAATCGCAATCGCCAAAGAAGAAGGTCCAGTCCGAGTCTGTGTCGACGACGGAGACCGCGGTTGACGAGTTCGACATGTTTTCCATGGCAGAGCTGGACGATGTCACGATGTCCACGGCAGGTCCAGGGGTCTCGGCGCTGACTGTCAGTGAGGTGAATCTGCAGTCGAACTGCGATGACGCTGAAGGCTACTACAACACGACAGTGGGTGAAGTACTGAACAACACGTATCGCGTTCTCGGCGTGGTCGGCAAAGGCGTGTTTTCGACTGTGTTGCGCTGCGCTCGGATCACTGCGTCCAAGGACAACGAACTGGATGTCGTTGCCGTCAAACTCATCCGCAACAACGAGATCATGCGCGACGCTGCTCAAACGGAAGTGAACCTGCTGAAGGAGCTTTCCGAACGAGACCCTCGCGACAAGAAGCACTGCGTGCGCTTGCTAGACACGTTTGAGCACCGCAACCATGTCGCGTTGGTCTTCGAGTCCATGCAAATGAACGTGCGCGAAGCGATGAAGAAGTTCGGCGGCAAAGGCGGAATCTCCATCCAAGCTGTCCGCGTGTTCAGCAAGCACCTCCTGATCGCGCTGAACCATCTTGACGTCTGCTCGATCGTCCATGCTGGTAAGTCGTCTTACTTTTGCTCACGGATTCTGGTGCGCATGTTAACTCACGTTCTTGTTGGAATTTTGTTTTCAGACATCAAGCCCGACAACATCTTGCTGGACGACAAGCAGACGACGATTAAGCTCTGCGACTTTGGATCTGCTTTCAAAGTGGACGAAGGCAAGCAAGATCCGACGCCGTACTTGGTCAGCCGTTTCTACCGTGCACCCGAGATCGTGCTGGGACTCGCTTACGACAAATCGGTAGATATGTGGTCGATCGGTTGCTGTCTGTACGAGATGTTCACTGGCAAAGTTATGTTCCCAGGCAGCACGAACAATGAAATGCTGAAGCTCTTCATGGAGCTGAAGGGCAAGATCCCGAACAAGCTGATCAAAAAGCACCGCCAGGTGTACATCGAGCAATTCGAAATGGAGCCGCATTTCACTGAGGATCTCAAGTTCTGCAGCCGCGAGTCTGACCGCGTCACAGGTGAGCGATCGTGCATTTTGATCATCGTGTTGATATGGGAGTGGGACTCTAACTCTGGGCCTTGGTGTTGGCTGATGTGCAGGAAAACCGATTCTGCGACTGATGGACAACGTGAAAGCGAAGAACGATCTCGGGAGCAGTCTCATGGCTGCGAAGAGCAGCACGGATGACCGCAAGCTGGTGCTTGAGCTGCGCAATTTGCTGGAGCGCATGTTCACACTTGACCCAGCCAAGCGAATCTCTGTCCGCGAAGCCCTGGCGCATCCATTCGTGAAGACGTCATAAAAGTCACCTGTTCCAGCTATGCACGATCAGCAACTTCGTGGTGTTCGGCTGATGTAACCCGATTTTCGGTCCACCTGCTGCTGCAACGGCTGCGATGTCCATCGGGGTGAAGCTGTAGGTTTTACATGAATTTCCTTTTCCCTTCTCTTGAATATCCCAACTTTCCATGATAGCTGACCCTTCTTCTCTACTCATCAACTGATAGTGATGCCTTCGAGTTCTTCGCTCTCGTGAGAAGCTCTCTCCTGTTCTTTACAGATGTTCGAGCGAGCTGTTCTTCTCGATCTGATTGGTTGCTGACTGTGGTGGTCTGAGCGCGAAGAGGGTCGCCCACGGCATTCTTTCATCACGGACGGTGTTTTTCTTGGTTGGTGTGGCGAAAACCCTCGGATACTCGCTCACATCATGGGGGATGCAGTGCGAGTGGCGGGAAGCCGTCACGCGCAAGAATCCCAAGTTGCGAAGTGATCGATCGCTTCACTTGCTAGTGGCTGAGGTGATTTGTCTGCAAGCTGTTCTCAAGTTTCGTTCTGATCGCCACTCTCCTTCCCCAAGCAAGCTACTGCTCACTTGATCACTCGCTCCCGAGACAGCGATCACAACAGCTTGGTTGAATCTCCGCTCTGGTGTGCGGTCTCGCAAACTCACAGTGTTTGATATTGGAGCGTAGCTCCTTCCCCGCAATCCATAGAACTCACAAGCGTTGCAAAGCTAGGAGATTCCTGAATGGCGGACCGGGTATACAGTACCTATAGAGTTCATTACTTAGATGTGGTGGGAAAAATCTAGGACGACCGCGTGGAGTAGACGTAGCAGCCGTATAGGAAGAGCACCGTGATGATCATGCCCGCGATGACAATCCAGAAGTCCACCGTGTCGCGACGCTCAATCACGCGCAGCAGCGAGCTCGAAAGCCCTAATCGATTCGCAATGTCCAGCGCTTTGGTCCGCGCGCTCTGCAAAGCATCGATCGATACAGTAACACAGTTGGTGTTTTCGTCCGCATGGTGCAAGCAGTTTCGCAGAGAATGGACAATAAGACAACAACCCACCTTCATTCGGGTGCGCTGGTCGCCCAGGTCCCCAAGGATCGACTGCGACATCATCGTGAGCTCTGACACCATCTGTGACGAGTTCTGCAGCGACGCCGACTCCTGCGACGCGTACATGGCGCTATTCGAGCCGTCAAAGCCCTGCCCATTTCTGCGGTTGAGCAGCGACTCGCGCTCGCGCGCCTCGACCTCCCGTCTGCTCACGTGGTAGATGTGCTGCTCAAGCGTGTTGCCGAGCGCCTGCGTTTCGTTGCGCAGCTGCTGCAACTTCCTAGCATCCGCGTACAGACACGCAATGAGAATGTCAATCACACACACATCACGCGAATTAGCACCAGCGCAAGATCTCTTCAACACTCACTTGGCCCACGTCTCGCGCTCCGCCTGATTCGGGTAGACCTGCACGAGCGAGTCGAGCTGCCAGAGCAGCTGGTGCAGTTGACTGAGGTTCTCGCGCGCCTCGCCCTGCAGCTCGTCGCTCGTCTTGCCTCCGAGCCGTCCCGAGTCCAGGTAGCTCATCTGCATCTTGAGCTCGAACTGGAGCTTGCGTGCCTGCGGATAGAGCGCCGAGAGCGACTGCTGCTGCTGGTGCGGTGGCTGATGATGCGAGGCGTACATGGCGTCGTATGCGTGTGCGTGGGGGTCTGGAGAGTGCGAGAACGAGAGGGAGCGATGGAGACGACGGACAGCTCGAGACGTGCGTGACAACGCGATCGCTTCTTAAATCTGAGCAAGGGGGGAAGTGTCCTGTGCTATGTAATAAGGCTGATGTGATCATTTTGGAGGGGAAACAAAGATTGCTGTAAATTACAGAAACAATCATGTTGTAGTATGGTTTCTTATGTGTAAAGTACGAAATGCGCGACATGTGATGAATAACCAAGCGGTTGCACAACAAACGAGAGATCGAGAATGAATTACTCGCCCAAGATGAAACTGTTAATCACCGCTAGTTGATTATCAAGATGGCACTCGACCTGTATATAATATCGAATGATTGAGTTAATGCAGATACCAAATATGTCAGTTCAACAATCTTGCGACAAAGAAACAGCACCTCGAGGGAGCCGACAGCATCGAAAGAACAACCACAACCAGTTGTCGGATCGGCCCCGTTGCCTTTGAATAGGCATTGTTCCAGCAAACCAAACGCGTCCAGTCGTGTTGACTTGGTTTTTGTATTCAATTAAAAACAAAGCGACTTCGGATGAGGTTACAGTTCAAGAATTTTGCGCGCGTTCTCGTCGGCGGCCTCTCTCTCCTCAGCCGTTCAGATGACGACATCCCCTCTCTCATGCGGCTCCTCCTCCGACTTTCTTTCGTTGTTGATTGGCTGGCTCGTTGGGTCGGTTGGACGACGGTTACCGAATAACGGAGTTCCATCTCCACCCCTTTTCGAGCAACCGTTTTGTATTGCTGTCACATTCGCGTAACATCATATTCACGTAACATCTGTCGTCGCCGAGGGACTGGTTCTGGCAACATCGGCCATGTATCGCATGCAGTCCCTTATGTTCCAGACGCCCCCATAGTGGCACAGAATAACGCGGCAGCATCTAGAATAGTCAAGTTCTTCTATCCGCTGAGCCTTGTCTGGGATGTTGCGCTTGCGTAACTTGTCGCTCTGACATCTTGCGCAACCGCTATACAAGTATCATATTTTAAGACAAACTTGAACTTGCGTTAGTGCTTCTTCTGACTTGTAGTTTGTATGCACACCGGCGGCTCAGTTGATTTTTGACTATTTTCGTTTTGAGTGTCGCTGGATGGAAGCAAGACAAGAAGAAAGTCGAGAATAGGCGAAGGAGGAGGAAGGCGGCCGTCGGTCGTGGATGTGTATGTGTGTATATGTTTCGCATCATAAGTTAAGTGACGAAGTGCTTAGATGCGTGACAGCCTCAAAGCCAGCGATGGACGATAGCGACACCAGTTCAGCCATTTGTTGAGTGAGTGTCGAGTGCAGGGAGACGGTGGGTTCGCTGAAAAGACTGGTTGGAATTCGATCGTGTTCCCATACTGAACCCAAGTGGTTTCTTGATTTTGCTTTTTGCTCCATTTGAAGTACGAGGGGTAGGGATTCTTGTCAAAACATCATGTTCTAGAGGCAAATCCGCCTTTCGTCGCCTTTAAAAGATGCTGTCTCACAGGTAGTCGTCCGAGCTGGTTGCTCGAGAAGGGGAATCTGCGTCGCCCGTCCGCGTCTTTCCAGACGAAAAGCATCGCAATCTCCCCCTCATACGACAACAAACGGAGCCAAAAAAGCGGCCCGCGACGGCCTCCTGTCCCTCCGTCCCTCCCGCCCCCAGAAAAGAATTTCGCGGCTGACCAACAACCACGCGCCTCCAGAAGCAAACAAACAAGCGCAGATTATTGTTTCTCGTTGTGCTTCGCAAGAGAAACACAAACAACGCAAACGACAGCAAGCTCGCCAGCCAAATCACAAACGGGCCTCCGCCTTCCATCAGCCAACCACCTCGTGCGTGGCATTGATCGTGAGTGTCCAATTTGCATTGCCATTATGGAGACGGACACATGTGGATGAATGAATATGCATGTGGCCATGGCCTCTAACGCACTCCATGATGTCTCGATGTGTGTGCGTGTACGAAACTCATGCAGACCGGGCCACTGACTCGATAGCCCCCCCCTCTTTGCGCCGTCCAACTCGCTCCCCTTTCGCGCCACGTGCATGGTCGTGCGCGAATGAACACTTCCGACTTTGAGCCGAGCGACCAGCAGCGGTCTGCCGCCGGCGACGACCGCACCACCACTAACAACAACAACAGTAGCAGTATCATGACCACGACGGCCTCGAAACCCACCAACACCAGCAACAAGAGCGCAAGTCCAAGTGCGGCGGCCGCGACTGGAGGAGCCGCAGCGTCCACCGCGCTTAGCAAGGACCACCGCGACGCGTCCATGGACGAGGACATGGACTCGAGCAGCTCGCCCAACAGCCTCTCGAACGAAACGGGCGGAGACCGCGACTCCCGATCCACGGACAGCAGCCCCATCGACAGCCACAGCAGCAACGGCAGCAGCCAGAAGATGTCTCAGCAGCATCACCACTTGGGCTCGAGCGCTAGCAACAGCAGCGCCAGCCCCGTGCGCCGCCTGCCGTCCGTGCTGCGGCCGCCAACGTCCGTCCACACCACCAATGTGGACGGCACGGTGGCCGGCCCAGCCGCTTCCAGCGTCCGGAATCCGCAATCCGCAAACAGCCACTTGTTGGGTCAGCAGCGCCAGATGTATGGCTCCGGTGGCGACGGCACCCCGACGAGTGGCTCGCCCTATGGCGCCGGCGCGGCCATTAGCATGCGGTCGTTCTACGCCAACGCCATGGGCGGCAACACCAGTGCGGACGCGCAGTCCCGAAGCTATGGCCACGAGCAGATCCACATGCAGCCGCAGTCGGTCGCCGGGTCCCTGTCCGCCATTGGCGGCGGCCCATCCGCGTCGGTGACGGCCCACTCGTCCTCGTCCCCGCGCGAAGACATGGACTCGAACAGCGGTGCGCGCGGTCAAAAGCGCCGTCTGGGCCAGTTTGACCCACGCGCGTACTCGCGCGACCACCAGCAGCAGCACCGCAGCAGTCCGTTGTCGTCCAACAACAATGGCGGCAACAGTAATGGGGCCAACATGCTTGCGGCCGCGATCTCGCGCCAGCAGCAGCACAACCACCTCCAGCAGCAGCAGCCGATCCTTTTGCACGACGACGACGACGACGAAGAATCCTCGTCGGCCACGCACTTTGGGGACTCGTCGCGCGGCTCGCACGGCCCGCGGGACGAGACGCGCTACGAGACGTGGACGTCCAAGCAGCTGCGCAAAAAGTGCTCGCACCTCAAGCTGCGCGGTCTGAAAAACGTCAAGAAGCACGTGATGGTCGAGGCGCTGTACCGCTACTACCGCAACCAGCGCCAGAAGGAGCTCATCAGTGGTCCAATGGCCACAGGCTCCTTGTCTAGCATTGCGGCTAATAACTCTGCAAAGACGAGCCTCAATAGCTCGTCGCTGGCCAACGACCAGCAACAGCATCAGTCCAGTGGCTACAATCGTAGCAGCAGTGCTGATGGTGCGCGCTACGACCACCACTCGTCGTCGTCTGCGACCGGAACGTACAACAGCAGCAACGCGACGATCAGCCGCAGCCGCTCCGGCGAGGGCTCTATCCAGTCGGACCGCACGCACACGGTCGGCGGCAGCTCGTCCTCGGGCTCGTCCCATCCCAACAGCAATGCACTGTCCTCGTCGTCGCTGAGCCGCAAGCAGCAGCAGCTGGCGCACGCGAGCGGGGCCAAGTCGCCGTCCGCGACGGTCGTGCGCCACCGCGCGGTGACGTACAATGATGACGTGGACATGGACGATTGCCGCAGCGAGACGAAGCGCGACCACCTGGACAATGAGATCCACGTGACGTCCGAGGACGTGATCCGGCTCGTGGACGTCGTGCTCTCGCCCGTGTTCGTCGACCGACTGGCCGTTGAGCTCTCGCGTTGGCAGTTCTGGGTCGACGTGCGCGAGAAGTACATCGCGATGCTCAAGACAACCCCGGCGTCCAACTACGGCTCGGCTTCGGCCCGGGCTCATGCAAGTTCCAGTAGTATGAGCGACCACCACGACATGCTCAACCGGTCGTCGCACATGAGCATGATCTCGTCGCGCAACTTCAAGTGGAGCTCTATGCAGCTCTGGGAGATCTGGAAGGAGCTCACGTTCGCCTACACGAAGACGTGTTTCGAGTTCACGGCTGCTGGTATGAAGAGTGAGAATACCCTGAGTCTTGGTCATCTCACTGTTCATTCGCTTTGTGGAACGCCTGAGAGCCATTGATTTGCTAACAAAGTCTGTTTATCTCTTGTGATCTGTGTACCTAGGTTCGGACGAACGGGACTACATCAATTTCTGCGAAGGGCGTCCAGACGTCTACTACCTGCACCAGCGGCTGCATGCGCGGCCCGATCTGCTGCATCTGATCAAGTCGAACGAGTACATTGAGGAGAAGGCGACGAGCGACGCGTCCGAGTCCATCGCCCTGGAGAACAACACAGTCCCTCTGGTCGGTAGCAGCAGCAGCGGTGCTGGCGGCGGTGCGTCGCCCTCAATGCGTGGCCACAAGCGGTTCAAGCGCATCGTGCCAGCGCCGAGCCACCAAGTGAGTTCTTCGAGCTACGGTCAAGTCACGGCGTCCTCGAGTAGTGGCAATGGCAGCAGCGGCACGGGGAACAACACCACGAGCGGCTCGGGCAGCACGGTGGCCAGCCAGAACCTCATGGGCACCACGCGTCGCAGTGGCGCGCGGGATTTCCTGGCCAACTCGAGCGAGAGCTCGCCGAACGCCCAAGAAGACCACAATAGCGGCAGCACCGAGAACTCGGAGACGACCGGCGAGGAAAGCAGCGAGGGGAAGAAGTCCAACTCGTCGGAGCGCCAGCAGCGTGAGGTGCTCGCCGAGCAAAAGTACTTTGGGCTGCTGCTGCAGAACTTTGAGGCGATCTTCGAGAGCCTGCACAACAAGAAGGTGCTGCTTGCGGCGCTGCGGAAGGACCCGAACGCACCGGACCATCTCATTGCGGACCTGCACGACGACATCCACGTGCTCTCGGCGCTCAAGAAGGAGTTCCGCAACAAGCTCCGGAGTACGCTCGAGTGAGCTACAGCGAACAAGAGCCCGCATGCAATGCGCGACGATCGTAATGAGCATTTTTTACTCACGAGTTTTTAAGTTATAGGTGACGTAGTGAACAAGCAAGTGGTCATCTCAAGGAGAGTAGGTAGGTACGGTAGTGAAGAAGCGAGGCCCGCATGTGAGAATGTTATTTAATGCGTGCAACAGACAACGACGCTGGATGATGTTGAGGTTGCTGGTCTTGGCATCTATCTGGCCTTTGGATTGCTAGGCATTGACTGTTGACCAGTATCCCTCGTTTGGACACTAAATGAGGGATTGAAGCCATCTGGACGATCCCTCGTCTGATTGAACGAGGGAGAACGAACCCATGGAAATGGAAATGGAGCCGTTGGATAAGATCTCGTTGGTGTCTGCTTGGGTTGCCTTGAGAGCGAGAGAGTGCGAGGTGAAGCGAGCGTCAATCGCCTCTGAATGCGGCTCGACTGCTGCTGGTGATGGGAGCTGCTGCGAGCGACTACTTCACGCCCTACGCGGACATCCAGAATGGCTTCCTAGGTGCGACCTCGCATCCAGTGCTGCGCAATCGCTAGCCATACGAACCACGAAGTCTTGTGTTACGCTCACAATCACATGTACATTGCTGGGTATGATATCGTAGATGCCGAGCTTAACGTTGAGGACCTGCACGCGCTCGCGGCCAAGGGCAAGTACCACCACGTGAGCATGCACCTCAAGCGAGGCATGGACCCGAACGGCAAGATGTTCCCCGAGGACGACGCGTACGAGCGCGAGGACTCGCCCATGATCTGCGCCGCGAGGTGAGCTCATCGTTCATATTACCATCAACTCACTGGCGATGTCGTTCCTGAGTCAATCGATTGGCTGGGAATGAGTAGGGGCCACTTGTGGAACAAAGGCCGCAAGCGCCACCTGAAAACGCTCGATGTACTGCTCAAGTTCGGCGCCAACGTGAACCAGTGCAACGTGGCGAGTGACCAATATGCCTAGCTCATCTGTTACTTGCTTGGAATCTCATTCCGTGGCGCCTTTGTATGCAAATGATGTTTGGACAGCTGGAGCAGACGCCCCTGTACATCGCCTGCGACCGTAACCTAGTAGCGATCGCCACCTGGCTCGTCACACACGGCGCCGACGTGAACAAAGCCACCAAGGTTTGATAGCATCGTACTTGTCGGCTCGCTATTGCTGTGCAAGCTGAAGAAACAATTTTGCTCTGGCCATCACTACCAGGCGGGCGTGTTTCCATTGCTGTGTGCGCACCGCAACCAGAACCAAGAGCTTGTCACGCTCCTGCTTCAGCACGGAGCCATCGCCCTCCAGCCACCAAAGCGCTTCAGCTGCATTAAGGTAGTGCATATCATAGCACACGAGCTTATCAGTGCATGCTGTCAGGCACGTCGCAGGCACTAATGGTATGAAATGCTTGGCTTCTTAGTTTCCTGAGCTCCTCGGCGAGATCGCCGCAGCCGAGAGCCTCAACCAGATCTCAGACGACAGCGACAGCAGCGAGGACGAACGAGTAGAACGTGCAGCCCAGCAGCAATTCGCTCAACTCGTACGCGAGGAGCTTGACAAGCACGTGCAGCAGCAGAGGAGCGTGCGCGACCAGCTGCTCAAGGAGATTGAGGACACCAGGCGCATTGACGACCAGCGCGTGTATCGCGAGAAGCTTGGCGAGCAGGGTGCCAAGCGCAAGGATCGCCGGCGCAAGCTGCGCGAGCAGACTAACTGTCAAAAGTACGTGGCCAAGATTGAGCGCAAGCGCGTGGAGCAGGCAGCCCCGCTGGCCATTGGGACATCAGCTGATCATGAGGTCAACAATGGACCGTCAGGCGATATAATACCAGCGGCAAGCCAGCCGAAGCTGTTGACCTGGGAGAGAGCGGCCGTGTCTCACCGAGGCGGCCATCCGCAGTGGGTCTCGCGCCCAGTGTGGACCAACCAGCGGCAGTCTAGCAGCAGCGGCCATGACAAGTCCCAGGTGCTGCTGAGCCAGTGTCAGCGCATTTTCGACACGCTGCAGCTCACGAACGAGCGCAGACAGCAGCTGCGAAGGTCACTCGTGGACTCGGGCGGCACGTCAGCAAGCTTGAAGCGCGTTGCTGCTGGACGACCAGAAACCGCTCCATAGGAAGTTGGCACTTTCGTTAGCGTCGCACGTGCTTGTTATAATAAGACGCTTGCTCACAACGGCGCTCTTGTTTTTAGTTCTTTGCTGGGCTTGAAACGACGCGACGCTCGCTTGCGCGCTCGGTGGCTGCCAGCAGACCGCCACAGATAGAGAGATCGACTCTGTTACCACGAAGCCTTGTCCACAGGAAGGCAGTATGAGCGTGATTCTGAGCGACCACCACCAGGAAGAGGTACTGCCCTGGACGACAATGATCGGCCTCGTGAGCCTTCACGCGTGTTTTGACTGAAGCTCTATGTGGCGACGTGTCTCTATTGCGTCTTGTGTGTGCATGCGTGCGTGAATAGCTGAGCAAATTCCTCAAGTTCTTCCGCTCGCGCCTCAAGAGCCACCTAGAGAACGTCGAGGCCGACTTTGAAGACACGCGCTCGGATCGGTCGGCGCCTCCCCCACATGCCTCACGTTCAGTCCATAGCCCTCTCTCTAACACTCGCAGTGGCTACCACGCAGGCTCTCGTCCGACGACGTCTATAGCCAGAAGGATATCAAGGAGGCGCTCCAGTCGCTCTGCTTCGCCGTCAAAGTGCGACGTCTTCCTTCGCCCCAGTCTCTCAGTGATTCACTCTACTTCACTAACTCGATGTGAATAGGCGAATGTGCGCAGTGAGCTCCAGGACACGATCAACATGATGGCGCTGCTGCTGCGCCAGGTCTTCTCCGAGGCCGAAGTCCAGGTTGGTACCAATCGCCAATACAACCATCCCACCAGTCTCCATCATCAAGCTCAGCACCACCACCATCCCTCTGTATAACATATATTGATAGAAACTGGTGCTAGAGCTCGACATCGGCAGCGTCGAGGACCGGGACCTGCTCGCGCGCGTCGAGCGCCTGAGCGTGGCCGAGTGGGTCGACGCCGAGAACGGCGGTTCGGCTACGGTCGGCGCGTTACCAATGAACAACAACAGCAAGGCCAAAACGCCGCCGCACGACAGAAAGAGCCCCAGCAAGGAGCAGCTCCAGGCCCAGCTCCGCTCGCAGCAGGAGCGCGACGACGAGGTCCGCGCGGTACTGCACACGAGCAAAATCCAGGAGGAGGCGCACGCCAAGGAGCTTAAGAGGATGCAGCGCAAGCTCGAGGACGCGCGCGAGCAGGTCGAGGAACTCGAGCGCGCACTCGAGGAGACGCAGCAGCACATCGCGCAGACCAAGCAGTTCCAGACCATGAAGACCATGGTCACGCGTAAGAACGAGCAGCTGCGCGCCATGCGCCAGCGGCTGCTGCGGTACGAGCCCAACTACTGCGACGACGACGGCGAGACCAAGAGCGCCGACGACGACGAGTGATCGATGCAAGCCCAAGAGGAGCTACAGTACCGGATACGAGAGCGGAGAATGCCGCGCCATGGATATGATGCTATGAAACGATTGATACACGACAATGACGACAGTGATAGGGGCGTTTTGTCTTCCTCATGATTCCTTTTATTCGCTTCATTGCCGTTTAAGTAATGACCAATGAAGTGAAGTAAAAGATCCTGTTGCTATCACACAATCGAGAGAGAAGCCCCCGGTCGGCGCCCACCCACGCGCGCTGTCTTCGTCATCACCACGCCATTCTCAGCACGTCACCACCGCGAAACGGTGGACAAAGCGAGCCCAAGAAGCTGACGAGAGAACGTGACGACACGCTTCCAATAAATCGAATTGCGAGACGAAGAGCGAACGCGAGACGAGCGTGAGGCTGAGAGGGTTCCAATCCCGCTTGGCTGCGTCGCGACTGCTGCTGCTTGGGGCGAGCGCGCTTACAGACCAAGCTTAGTGCGGCGCCAGTGGCGACGCTTAGCGTTGTACCTGGTTGAATAAGGAGGAGATGAGTGAGTTAGTGTGGTGCTGTCATTGCGGTGGTGTCGACGGGAGAAATGGGAGTGGCAGGAAGACTTACTTGATGGTGTTACCAGTACGAAGACGAATCCATTGTGGGATAGGTCGGTTCTGCTTTTGCTTCTTAGCAAGGATTTGCTTGGTGCGGAAGGTCTTGTGGGAAGGCTGCAAAAGGAAGAAACACACCCGATACAGTTCGTCAGCAAACCCACGTTCTTCTCTCCTGCCATCGATATTGTCTGTGTCCATGGACACGCCTGTGAGCCGCTTCCTGTCACTCCAGGCATCACACGACAGCCCTCTCGTCGTCCATTCCAACACCGCTCCCTCCATCCAGTTTGCTCTGTCCTGTCAGCTTCGTCCGATCTGTCACCGTGCCTGCATACTGACGCCGCTACGACTGTTATCGAGATACTCATTGTCGCGATAACTCTCCATTCACACGCAACTCGACCATGCGGCTGTACACCTGCTGGCGGATGCAACTGGGACTCATCCTGGCTGAAGTAGAGGATGGCTGTGCAATTCAATGTCATCGGCGCCGCTCGCATTCACAGGACATGCTTCGCTGGCTGCGCTGGACAGGGAAGCGACGCTGGATCGACGGAGAGGAAGACTGGCTGCAGTCGCACAGACGCGTACATAGACACACACGGGACGCATGCGCCTCAGGCACACGCCCCCACACACGCAGGGACCGTACGCACCATTTTCAACAGGAAGTGTGGTTGCCACTAATGAGGAAATTCGCTCTCGACGGCCTCACACGCGCCAGTGGCTCACGCCCAAGGCGAGTACCAGCCAGCCAATTCCGCACCAATAGTAGCCCGTCCCCCTGTCCCGAGCGCAGGCAGCAAGCACTCGTCCCATACGGGACCCGCTAAAGGAGGAAGGGCTACTATTTGATGTTATTTGCGCGTATGGGCGTTTTTACGGATGAAGTTGACAGGAGTAATTACGCAGTTGAATACTTTGGACACGGGAATGTGAACCCATCGTACCGTAAGTAGTGTGGTGCACGCAAGTGCACACAAGTGCCAAAGGACGTTTCAGATCCCAAAAGCAGGTTCGTGACGACTCGTGAGTCACATATATCTTTGATGCGAATGTAAAGAATCCGCGCACACGCTTTTTATAAAGTCTCTACAGATGCATATTCAGTAAAATTGCATAAATATCAGGACCTGTCCATATTTGTCTTAGACGATAAACACAAACGGCCGACCGCTGGGTGCGTGCGTGCGCTCGTTCGTTTTGTGTACAACCCCGCGCACAAGTGAAGTGGAAGACGCAGAAGACGAAGCCAATCCAGGCGACCCGCGTGCGTTCTCTCTCTCGCTCTGCACGCGCGGTGTGTGTGTGGCGCAAGCAGGTATGTGCGCGCGTAGTATGGTGTGTCGAAACATGTATGAGTGGCTTGAATCTGGTTGCGTGCCGGTTGTGCGCTTGGTATTGTTGTGGAGTGCTAGGGCAGCCAGCCGTCCCTTTGCGCTGCGACACCTCGAGACGAGCTGTAGCAGCATTCTGCGCTGTCACGCATGTGTCTGCATTGTGCGTTGGTGTTGAGAGAGTGTGAGCTGTGCTGCTGCTGTGGTTGCTCGTGTGATGTTGTGTGCGCATGGGTATGTTTACGCCTGGACTTATCTCCCATGTGATTTTATTGGATCGTTGTGTGATATTTAGATCGTCTTTTGCTACAAGGTGTTCGTAAGTATCGCCTATTGAGTCGACTGGGATAACTATAGACAGACCACGCCATCAAAGACACAATGGAGCCGGGATCCTCAAATCCACCAGAGGATGACGCCGCAGCGCCAGCACCCGCAGCGCAGTCGCATCAATTCGGGAGCGCTGACAGTTACAGTTCGCAGATGAATGTGCGTGAACTGCATGGCTCCACCGTGTCGCTCGACAGCAACGACAACAACAACCCGCTGAATGCGTCGCGCAACAACAGTCGAGGAGATGGCAGCGAGAGCCCCGCAGCGACGCCAGCAAGCGCTACTGGCGGCACACGGCGTCCCAGCATCGCAGTCTCGCGTCAGAACTCACTGGGGTCGACCGGTGGGTCACGACACGGCTACTTGAAGCGCGTGAAGAAGCCCCGACCGCTGAGCGGATCGTCAGCAACGGGCAGCTCGGTCTTCGATGCGCGCGGGTCGATGATGTCGCGAATGTCCTCAACGACCGGCGGCGGCCTGCGCGACACGTTCTTTGGTGCACGCCGTGACGACCCGCTCGAGCTCTCAACGAGCCAGGAGTTCGATTTGACGGTCATTGACGAGAGCGGAGGCATGGAGGAGAACATTGTGGGCCAGATCTTGTCACCGGACGTCGGCAGCTACAGATCCTGGAGTTCCGAGGGGTATGCTGTCGTGGCGATTGGCGTCATCACGGTCGTGGTGACTGCATCTCTAGCGATCGCGATCCCGCGCCTCGACGGGTACACGATCGACCCGGGACTCGTGTTCGGCTCGCTGCAGACGCTTATCCTGTGCTCGATCGTGTTTGTGGTGTATCACGGCGTCCAGTCGTTCCAGGCGCACCCGAATCCGCTGATCCTGTACAAGTGCGTGATCGACATTGTGCTCGCGCTGCGCTTTTTGCTCGACCCGCTGCTGCAGGACTGGGGTGTGTACGAGCCCGGATTTGACCGTCGCAGCACGTGCAAGTACCTCTCAGGTGTGACGCAGTTCCTCTACTTATCGAGCGACTGCTGGTACTTCGCGCTCATCGTGGACCTCTACACGTCGCTGACGAACCCGTTCACGAGCGTCTCGGCAGACCGGCGCAAGTACAAGATCGCAATCTACTCCATCGGCGCGCTCTCGGGTTTCATGACTATCGTGATCAAGGGTGCGCACGGGTTCGCGGACGGCGCGTACTGCTGGACGAACCGCGGCAACTCGCAAGAGCGCAACTTCTTTAGGCTCAACGTCGCGAGCTGGTTGCTCTTCTACGATTGGATGATCATGTTCTACATCTCGGGCATCGCCGTACTCGTCTTCTGTGCCAAGCGCCTGCGGTCCGGACTGCGTGACACGCTGCAAACGCGCCGCGACATGCTGCGCAACGGTGCGATCAGTATCATGAGTTTCACGGCATACTGGACGATCGTGTTCACGTGGTATGCCGTGAGTTTCCACACGCGCACGCACTACGAGGCAGACGGCACGATGTCACCCAGCAGGATCTTCCGGTCGTTCACGTACTCACTATCGGGCCGCGGCGCCGTGAACTACTTTGTCTGGTTCATGCTGAACCGGCCATCGCTGATCCGAGAAAACTGGCTCAAGTTCTCGTCCGACTCGGCCGACAAGAAGTTCAGCGCGCAGCTCAACACGGCGCTGCAACATGAGCTCATCTACTTCACGATTGAGGGTATGACGCGAGCGATCCAAATGGCTGACGACGAGCTCATCTTTTCGCGCGACCACTCGCCGACACCGCAGGATGTGGTGGGCAGCCCCGACAGTTTCCGCATGCGCGAGTCATCGAACCCGCCGGTGCTTGGTGGACAGGGAGACGAGCGAGTGTCGGAATACAGTGGTAGAGGTGACAATCTTCAAGAGAGCCCCATCGGCAGCACCGCGAGCGGTCGAGGCGGTAAGACGAAGAAGAAGAAACCCGTGAAGGGCGACAGTGGCACGTTCGAGATCCCGCACGTCGTGCCACCAACAGCGAAGAAAACCCCAGGTGTGCCGCCTGCTGCGCTATCGCCCGCTATACTCGGCGGCCCGTCGCCTTCACGAAAGAAGTCGAGCGCGTCGTACAACCACATTCGGTTCACGCCTTACATGCCGGACGCGTTTGCCGAGCTGCGGTCGGCTTTTGGGATCTCGTCGAGCGACTTCCTCGAGTCCTTCCAGACGAGCACCAAACCCAACATCAGCGAAGGTGCGAGCGGCGCGTTCATGTTCTTCAGCGGTGACCGCAAGTTCATCGTCAAGAGCATGGCCGAGGCCGAGTGCCGCTTCCTGTGCGAGATCGCGGAGGACTACGTCGAGTTCCTAATCGCAAACCCGTCGTCGCTTATCACCAAGTTCTTCGGCTGCTTCAAGATCACACTCTACGAGAAGAAGTTCTACTTTATCGTGATGGAGAATCTTTTTGACGTGGCCAATGAAGGCGTGCAGATCCACCACCGGTTCGACATCAAGGGCTCGTGGGTGAACCGGAGCTACAAACGACCACGTCGTGGCGCCAAGGTCAAGTGCCGCCATTGTTCGATGCAGTTCAAGTTTGGCATGAAGAAGTCCTCAATCCAGTGCCCCAATGTCGTTGGGCCCCACGAGCCGAACGTTGTGCTTAAAGACAACGACCTACGCACGCGCATGCGCATCGGAAAACAAGCGGGCCAGGAGCTCTACGAGCTGCTGCGTGAGGATTCGCTCTTCCTGTGCCGGCTCGGCATCATGGACTACTCGCTACTGCTCGGAGTCGTCGACATCGAGTTCATGGTTGACCAGCCGACCGCGAACTCGCGCCGCAACACGGTCACGAGCGCAAACCCCGACGGCACGAACGAGAGCTTCATGACCACGTCGTCGTCGGGCTCGTCGTCCTTTATCGATGCTGGGGTACCCGACTTGCAGAGCACCAAGTCGGCGCTGCAGCAACATCTGGCCCAAGGATCCTCGGCGCGCGGCCGCAACGACAGCGGTATTAACAGCACCGGCCATAGCGTACGGTCTCTAGATCACATGGAGCTACCGTCGGTCAGCAACGGCAACCCGCATGCGCACAGCCACCAGCGGCTCCCGCGCGCGAAGAAGTCTATGCGCCGCAGCAAGCGTATCTTTGGGCCCGGGTATTACTACGTGGGTGTGATCGACATCTTGCAGACCTGGACGTTGAAGAAGCGCCTCGAGCGGTTCTTTAAAGTGCACATTCAGCGCTGCGACGCCGAGGGCCTCTCGGCGATCGAACCGGAACGGTACCAGAAGCGTTTTGAAGCCAAGTTGCGCGAAGTGATTGCGCTGCCGAAGGAGTACATGGCGGCGCTCAATCGCAAGGCCCGCAACGTCGGTGGTGCCAACATGCTGGCTTCAGGCACTGGAGCCGGAGCACCGGGAGCAGCAGCAGCAGCAGGAGGAGGTCGTGACAGTGTTGCAGCAGCAGGGCGAGGGCCAATGCGGAGCGCCAGTAGCCACGAGATCCCAGTCGAGTACGACGAGGACGAAGTGGACATTGACGTGCTCATCGAGACCGGAGGCCGCAGCGGCCGCGGCGGCACGCGCGGTGGCCGCATGACGATCGGCGAAGTCGAGTCCTCGGACAACTCGCGCACGAACAGCTCGTCCGCGACCGAGGATGTCGAGGACCTCGAGCAGGCGCAGCGGAACCCGGAGCCGATCCTGCTGCGCTTCAGTCAGATGCTCGTGGGCTCGTCCACGCGCAGTAACATCACGAATGTCTCGTCCCAGCGCGACGCCCTCTAGCGATGTGGTACGTACTGGGAGTTCTGTTGTGGATCTTCAAGGCGATTCAAGGTAGGTTGGGATGTAGCCCACCCATGAGTACATAGTGTGGATAGGATAGGAAATGCAGATAACGTTTGGAGGGTGGACATGTGCTCTCGCTGTAGATCGTTGCTTACTGTTCGTGTCTGTTGCTGGCTAGCTTGCTAACGTGTTCTTGAAACCGCAGACCCGTGTGTTCGCGACGCAGCCGAACGTGCGGATTGGGTCTCGAGAGATACCTTGGAAGCGGCAGAGGTGCTTGAATTGGAGGACTGTGAATGAGCTCATCGCCGAGTGAGGGTGGTTGGCTACGCACACTGGTCGTCGAACGATGAGAAGACGCTGTATACTATCGCATCCGGTCTGACGCAGCTGGCTTTGAACCTGGAGCCATTTCAGTTTGGCGAGTGCCGTCGTGCTCCCCACGTTGCCGCCTCACCAGGTGCTACAGTAGCTCGTGCATCTGTCTCGGACGGTGCTGAGATCAAGGGAGCGACTCGTTCTGTGGCCAGCCTAGTCCACACGAGTCAGTACCTGTTCGTAGTGCGCACGTGTCGCAGTCACACACGCGCCTTGTGGTTCAATGGTCGTTTGCTTAATGAATGAACGCGCGCGCTTTGATTGCAGCCTTTCAAAGATCGCGCAAGACAGATTAAAAGGCACTGTGTGTGCTGCTTCATTTTGTAGAAACGGCTACAGCGTTGTACTGTACTGAATGTTTCATTTAATACAGGATGTTTTGCAGAAAAGAGATCCGGAGTGAACTCGCACACAGCAGACACGCGCAGAAACACTTGGAATCTATTTGTCTTGACATGTGAGGCTCTTTTGATCAGTGAGTTAATAATCTGCAAAATATGCTTCGTCGTGGCTCAAAGGAATGTCGTCACAGACTTTTTGCTCTATAAAATATCACAAGAATAATGTCCTGGATATCCGAGAGATCGGCGCGATCGCAACGCGTGTGTGGTGTCTCTCGGATAAAATCCAGAGCAGAGTTGTTTGTAGGAGATCGCGCCGGAGTTTTGTCAACCTTTGCTTCAGCCGAGATGCGGACGGATGATTAAACATGTGGCCAGAGGGAAAGGCCTCGCCACATATTAGTTTAGAGAGAGTTCTCTCTCTCTTTTTATGGGCTGAGATTTTTTGGTACAAAAAATCCGTTGTCGTGCAATTGTGACCTTGATTTTGTATATGTAGTGTCCGTATACAGAGGTGAAGGCACTAATATAGGGACATCGCGGGGCCATAGAAACCTTGAGTTCGTGAGAAAAAAGAAAACCGCGCGAGTGCGCAAGCGGTTTCTTGGTGTGTGTCAATCGAGACCAACAAACAAGCAACCAACAAGCACGACAAGCGAGCGCGCGTGTACACGAGCGAGATAGCAAGGGCCACTTGCGATCACGATCACGCAAGGAAGCGAGCGAGAGAGGGGAAGAACGAAGAAAAACGCACGCGACACCAATCTTCCGCCCCACATCGCTATTCGTTTCTTATCTGTGACAACGTGTGCGTGTTGTATTTATTAACCACCCCCGGCGGCGGATCTCCAGCAAACACGCAAGCGCAAACAAGTGTGCTCAAGCAACAACACAAGCGAGCAAGCAAGCTGGCGCCGCTGACCCCGATCGCGCTCCTCGACGACTCGCCCCCATCCAGCCGGCGCTTCCGCGGACTGCGCGGCTGGGAACACGTGCGGCCCATGGTTCTCCACCACCAGCAGCTCAAAGACGCGGACGCGATCCCGATCCTCGCGGCCGACGACACACCGCTGCTGTACCACCAGGACGGCCACGACACGGCCGACGCCGTTCACGTCTTCCCGTCCCGGCGCAAGCGCCACAGCGGCCACACGGAAGGATCCAATAACAATAACAGCAGCAGTGGCGTGGCGCGCTTTGTGAGCCGCCGTCGCGGCCGCAGTGTGCCCTGCGACACCAGTGCCGGCGGCCACATGGCCAACAACAACAGTAGCAGCAGCAACGAGTATGGCGATCCGCAGCTTGCGGCCGTCTCGCGCACGCGCGCGGGCTCGGTTGGGTCCGCATTAGCAGGCTCGCGAGCCGCACGACTAGCAGACGGAGATGCGATCCTGGGTGACAACTTTGGAGCCACAGGTGGAGGCCGAAGGCGTGCAGCCACGAGCAGCATCTTAAACCACTTTCGACGGCGCCAGAAGGAGCACGAGCACGCGCAGAACGAGTACAGGGATCCGGATAACCAGGCAGCCGGTCGCCGACGCAAAGTGCACTTCAAGACGACGCTGCATGCCGAGGTGATGCCCAACCCGTTTGCGTCGCAGCCAACGTACGACGAGCTGCTGTTTAACGTTGGCGGATTGTACCAGACGCTGTCATTCCTGCACGATCCTTTTCCGCAAGACGACCCGACCAATTCCAGCACGGACAGCAGCAGCCAGGGATTGTTGGATGACGATCTGCACCAGCCGCCGCCCGAGCGGTCCATGCAGCTCATGATCGCCGAGTTCCTCTACCGCTCGGCCGTGTACTTGGGTTATCCGAACGATAGCAAGCCGTGGATCCCGGGCTTCCGCGAGACCAAGCGCTTCTCCGTGAACGACGTCAAGCGCTGGCGCCGACTCGCGCACCACGACTGGAACAAGGAGGAGGAGCAGTTCCGTGCCGCTGTGCTCGTCAACCAGCAGTACAATCATCACAGTCGCCATCGGCGGAAGACGAGCAGCGGCATCGGCTTCCGAGCAACTGTCTCCGGCTGGCTGCAGCAGAGGAAGAGACGGCACTCGGCGCCCGCCAAGATGTCACTGAGCTGCCCGCCGCCCGTGTCGACCAGTGCGGACCTGTCGTTGCTGGTGACCATCGCCAACAGCTGTGTGTACTGCGGCGCGTTCCAGTTCACGGCGCGCGACGTGCTCGCGCTCTGCAACGTCGACATTGAGACGCAAGTGACCACGGCGACCACCAGGAGCGTCTGAGTTAGGACGAGTAAATGGTTGGCTGTGACGAAGAGCTGGTAAGAATGTGTGTACGTATCGTGTTGTGCGCAAGCAAACAAGCAAGCAAGACTTGTGTTTGTTGACAAGCAAACAAGCGCAAGTGTGTTGTAGAAACAAACCAGCAAACAAGCCCCGAGAGCAAGCAAATGTGAGGGTCTTCCGGTAGAAGGGAGATTCACACAAGCGCAAGAACAAGATGATGGAAGTACAGTGATCACCATCCGAGACAATAAAATTTATGAGCGTTTCTCTTGATATCCAAACTCACACTGTGGCAGTGAGTAGCCGTACGAGCCATGACCAAATGCGAGCCAATGCTATCTCACGTCTATCAGCTCCGTTTAAAAGAGCATACCACATTCTATCAAAATTAGGATGTCCGTATAAATGAAATCCACGTTTCTTTGCGTCAGATCAGCTTCTCGTAGCAGCAAGACAACAAGCCGCAACAATTGCACTCAGAGCCGCTAGCTAGCCAAGCCATCGGCACCATGACGCTCGCTCATAATACTATAAAATAATAGTGCGTCTTCTATGAGCTGAGTGCTTGTCCAAAGCAAAAGGTCACACAGTACCGTCGTTTCCGAGAGTCAGCGATTGAGCGATCGTCATTTCGGTTGAAGTTCGCTTTCTGACCGCTCGTCCCACCACTTTATACGTTCGAACTTCACCAAAAAGCAACAGCGACATGCGAGCGACTATAGCAAGAGGGCGCTCACTTGTTTGCCTCCAGCACACTCGACAGGTCGCACCACGTCTCGCCTCTTGGTTGTAACCTCGGCCAAGGAGAATTGGACCAGCAGAACAACCAAAAGATGCATAGTGCCTATTAGTTTTCTGATGCAAACTCCAGGCGCAAGCATACGAAGGAGGATTTGGAAAGCAGTAGTGGTGGAAAAGCGTCCCACCCTCCGCTTTTCTTCTGTGTGGACTCGACCCAAGACCCCTGCTGGGCTTTTTTTTAAATTAAAATTGCGAGCCACTAATTATTATCATTGACGGACTGGCTGGACAAGCGCTGTTTAAGTTTCGATACATTCACAGATTCGCAGGCAGCGTGTGCAACAGCCGCTCTTTTAAAAGGTTTTACCAAAGCAAGGTGGTTTTTGTAGCTGTGCAATCTAAAACAAGAATCACTCGAGATAGTTCTCCGCTGGCTTCTATACAAATTCGATGCTATGTAGCGGTTTACCCTACCGTGTTTTGAGAAAAAGCCGTTACGCGCAACCGAGCCGAGCCCGCCAATGCCACTCACCCATTCCTCGCTTGGGCACTCATCTGACTCAGTTTCCTCCCCCCAAAAGAGGAAAAGCAACCGCCACGCTATAGCAGCTGTGGATCAACGCCTCTCTTCAACGCCTCACTACGCGCCTCCACGTGATCACCTGTGTCTGCAGACCGTACGTCCCGCTGCGTCTGCGTCTGCGCTTCCCGTAGGTACCACCCGTGTGCGAATCGCCCCACTAGAGCCAAAGCTATCGCCGTCCGCGCGCACGTCTCTGTGTCCAAGTGCACGCGCTGTGTGGCTTGTGTGTGTGATAGCAGTTCGCTCGTACCAGGCTCTCTCGAATACATGAAAGACGAGATGACGCAACAGGCCAAGGACATCTATTCGGGCATCAAGAAGATCTTCCCGTCGTCGCGGCGCAGCGGCTCGTTCTCGCTCGGCAGCGGCCGCCCAAGTTCCACGTCCGAGCTCTCGGCCGAAGCGCTCGCGGCCGCGCAGGAGGACTTTGGCAGCAGCCGTGGCATCAGCGGCGAGTCGTCCGGTGGCAAGAAGAAGGAGCGGCGGCCGTCGTTCTCGTTCTCCGGCTGGAAGGAGCGCCGCTCGTCGCTGTCCACGAAGAAGAAGGAACCCACACCACCGCCGCCCGCGAATGCGTCCTCGGCGACCCCCGCCGCACAGGCCGCAGGCGGGCCGTACGCTCAGCCTCAACAGCAGCATACGGTGACCGTGCCGACACCCAAGGCCGATAGCTCGTACCTCAAGACCGCGGGCTTCACGACCACGCCCACCGCGCTGTCCCGCTCGACATCGCACCCGGGACACTTCCCAGGAACCTCGTCGTCTTTACACTCCAAGCCTTCGGCCGCCGCCGCCGCGTCGTCGACATTATTACGGGCCTCGTCATCCGCGGCGTCTCAACCTTCTTATCAGGAGCACCCAACAGCAGCAGCAGGAGCAGCGTCCATCAAATCGTCATCATCAGGTAATGATAACAACCAGCAGCAGAAAGCAGCAGGGCCACAAGCGCCGCCAGCGCTCAAGTCGTCGCTGAAGCAGCAGACCGAAAACCGCTCGTCCAGAAGTCAGAGCATCGTGCCGGAGCTCCCGACCAAGAGTCAGCTGGCCTCGCGCGCGCACCGGTCGAGCTACAACGTCATGAGCAGCAGCAGTCGAGAAGCCGCCGTTGAAAGGAGCTCTTCGCGGTCCATGCGCACGAACAGCTACAACACGGCCAACATCGGCCCTCGTCCGGTCGCCAAGGAGGAGAAGAAGCGCCGGTTCTCGTTCTCGTCGCGCCACAAGAACCCGTCGACGCCCGCAAGCGCCGTGGACGACGTGGCGATGATCGTGAAGCCGCACGCGAACACGTGGGACTCGGACAGCGACGATGACTACGAGGATACGCGGCGCCCGACGCGTGGGTTCGACCGCCGCTCCGTGAGCATGGACTTCATGGAGCAGAATCCGACGCATCTGATCTCGAAGATCTGGCGCAAGCTGCCGATCCAGGCGCGCCTGTACAGCGGCCGTGGGAGCATCGACCTGGACATGCAGAAGGACCGCAACAGCTTCTCGCGCAGCTCAACGGCCAAGCAGCAGGCTGAGAAGCTCGGCCAGTCCAACTACAACAAGCCGCCGAGTCCACTCCCAAATGCCAACATGTTTGGCGACAAACACATTTATTTCAACCAGAAGATCATCTATTTTCCGTCCGAGGAGGGTGGATACGTTGCGCTCGAGAGCTACGACGACGTGCTCGTGCGCGTGTGCAACTTTGCGGCCCACGACCAGCGGCGCACGGCCACCAAGGTCCAGGAGTTCCTCGAACGTTCCATGGCCTTTCTGCATGGCACGAAGACGAAGCACGGCAATGTCGTGTCGATCTCGAATGAAGAGATCCGCATGTGGCGCCGGCTCGCACACCACGACTGGAGCCTGGAGGACGTGACGTTCGTTCAGGACCTGCCCACGGCCGAGAAGGACAAGGAGCTGCAACGGGAGAAGGACAGCCGCTCGAGCTCGGCCGTGACCGCCGAGAGCGACAGCGACAGCGACGACCAGCGCCGACGAAAAGCGGCTGCGGCCTCGGCTGGCAAGGAGAATCCCGAGGACAATGAGGATGAGGACGATGCGGACCTGGCGCTGCCCAAGGGATTGAACCTGCGGCCGCTCGTGGCTGTCGTCAACAGCTGCGTGAACTTTGGCGAGTATCTCTTCTCTTTCGAGGAGATCGACGAGCTTGTACGCCTCGAGTACCTCGTCGAAGAAGACGGCTGGATCTAAGCCATCAGTACCCCGAATTCTCAACTCTGTCGTCGTCCAAGTGCCGTTCACCGCTCAGTCTCTCGATGCGTGTCGTGTGGGGCGAATCTACCAAGGAGAGCGCTTTATCATCACAGCAAACACATAAGAGAACCAACTTCTCCCACACGCAACGCACGCTGACGCAAACTTTCCTAAATGAATGTCTGTTTAGTTGCCCCCACGTCACCTCTCTTCCCCGCCGTTCATCACTTGCGTGATTGTTTTGTATCTACACAGCACACACACTTGCGCTCACTCGCTTGTCAATCATTACCCACTTGTTTGCTGAGTGAAGCCATTTTGCCCAGCGGTGACGCCACACAAGCGACGATCTAGGTCAAGTGAGCTCCCTACATTGAAGAGCTCTCCTTGTTCATAACGGCACTCTATGAGCCACAGACACATGACTCATGCATCCACATCCATACAAACTAAAAAGAGACACGAAGGCTATGGGCGGAAGCGCGAATTAATCAAATGGATTGGAGAAAGGTGACCTTTTTGATGTGTATTATGGTAATCTACGTACTACGATAATCCGCCACGCAAGGCCAGTCACCACTTTCACAAAGCACCCCCTGCCACCCAGTCGCAGCTTTTCAGCTGTGCCGCCACTTGTATTCTTGCAGGCGGAGAGGGTCGGAGGCCCGCGAGCTTGCTTCATCGCGTCATCGAAACGAATTGGCAGCAGCAGCGCTTACTTGCGCACCTGGCGGAAGCGAGGAGCTGGCGCCGAACGGTTGCGGCGACCCTCCACCGAACGCACACGCACGATGCGCTGGTGGATAGCGGCTTCGATGCAGTAGTAGTTCTTGATGTAGATCTTCGGGAGCGCGTACGACTCGTACACCGAGCACTCCTTCAGGTCACGGATGGCCGACTGGTCGACGATGTTGCTGCAGAATGGCAAGTAGAGAGACACAACAGAGTTAGTGAATCTCTTTGGCACTGGCGTTTTTCCTGTGGTTGCTGGCAAGATCTGCATGCCCCTCCATGCGCATCACAATCATCACGTTACGCCACGGATCATTCATTCAGCCTCGCCATCGCCTGCCTCGTTCTCCACTGTATTCCCCTGTGTCTGTGTGGTTTCCTCTGTCTTCCCGTTCATCTCCCATTGTCATCAACTACCCTGCAGCCACTTGAGCCATGCTGTTTAGCATTCGTCGCTTGCCGTCGGTTGTCGAGCTGGTGTTCGCATGTCGAACTCATCGCTGCACTCGCGCTGTTTGCGATTGGCGCTGGGTCTATCTGTAGCGTCCTACTCATTCGGTCGGCTGCGTATCGGTGAATGCGTGTGACCGCTGTGCTGACATGCTGCTGTACTGGGCTAATAATAATGCAAGCTGGCTGGCTGGCAGGTGATCGATCCATGGCGCCACTCGATCGTGATGATTGCACGGAGAGCGCGCGGGCAATAACGCGCGTATGTAGAGACACCTCAAGAGACCTACCGGACAACGAAGCGCTTGATGGCCTTGTCCTTCGGGATGAGCTTGGCGGTGGACACGCAGTGCACACGCTTGACGTGGCCGCGTCCCTTCTTGTTACGGCCGTGGTTTCTACGCTTCACAGTCATGTTGCCTCCGTTGACTTTTCTCCAAATTGAGCGCCTCAGAGTCCACCCGGCGCCTGCGCAGTGCGCTCGAACCCACAAGCGCTCGCGGCCACCAACTTCCAGCGCCATACAAACCACGAGTGGCAGGGGGCGTAAGTACGCTCATTGGTCGAAAAAGAGATTTATAAGCCAATCAGGAAGCATCCGCAACCCTTTTATTTGAAAGCAATATGACACTCAAGCGAGGGTATTTGGCGACTTGGTTTAGTGACATTTTCGAGATGGATGAGAAATGGGGAACATGAGTATGAGAATGCGAGCGATGCAAGCTGGCTGTGTATGTAAGTGAGGAGCAGAGTTGTAATGGTTTGTGCGTTGGTGTGAAGACGAGTAACTGGTTCAGCATTCCTACTGAGTCTTTCCTAAATCCACATCATCATCCTTCACAGGGCGAAGGAGTAAGTGTTGTTGAAATAGATCGTTTCTTTGGCTCCGACAATCACGCTTGTTCGTCGCCGTTGTCTGTCAAACACATCGGCAGCTTCAATTGCTGCCAATGAACACCTTCTCGCAAGTTAGCCTCACCACACAGGACAAACAGCCTCAGCTCTCAATTGGTGGCGGCCCATGTGCGCTTCTCCCCCACCTCGCCAGCATGAGGAGCTCATTCAGAGACGCCACGATTGAGTACGAGCTTCAGGGCTGAGGCAGCTGGAGCGATGGAATGAGGCAGGAGAGCCGCTCGTGGTGGCGCCAAGAGCCAGCATTACGAAAATGAGGGTACACTGCAAAAGCTTCATATATTTGGTCTTGTTTTTCTGGAGTTTCGTTCTCTCGTTGTCGATGTATCGTGGAGGGCTTTATTGGGCACTTAGCATCGTCATCGTCTCTCTCTTCTTCTTCTACCACTGGGCGGTGCTTCTTTCTTCACATCATCAGGAAGCCAAGGCGCGACGTCAGAAGCCAGGAAATCTACTTCAAGTGCTTCATGATCTGCGGCACAGACTGCATATTCACCATAACGACACCAAACGATCATTAGCACGAGGCCCAGACGCGGAGCTATTCAATCGTCATCACAGAGGGGAGAAAAACGAAGCACAACGTACGCATTTGTCGATGCAGTGGAGGTAGTCGAAGTACTGTCCGTCGCAGGCACCGACGCCCTTGGCGGCCACGCGCGCCACGCACGCCTCGTACTTCTGGAAGTAGTCGGCGCACTTTGGCTTGCAGGCCTCGCGGATCTGCGGCATCACGTCAACTGGGTCTTCTCCGGCCTGCGCATTGTTTACACATCACAGCACAGCACAGCAGCGTCAGCCATACATGCACAAATGCGTATACTACCCATGGGCTCACACAGTCGTGACGTGCCCCCGCCATATTCTGGAGGTCATCCGTTCACTCACCATGGCTGCTGCGAACTTTTCTCGTCTGGGGCGTGCGGCTTGCGGCGTGGAAATGAACGGCTCGCACCACAACGGACGGTCCCGAACCGCGCTTTTTTTGTCGCGGGACCGGGCCTCTGAAGTAACACTTGAAAGATGGCAAACCTGGAGGAAGTCCAGATCATCTGCAGCGGATCATGGATGTGCCACCAGAAAAATTCCAGTCTCCATGTGTGCACGTATCGGTCAGCTGTTTTGCCATCTACAGCCACGTTCTAGTGCCATTGGTGAGATGGCACCTTGCATTCCAGCGTTCTTCATGCTCCTAGCAGTCCCCAACCTGGACCATCAGTATTCTCGATCGCAGTGTTCATCTCACTTTTCAGGCTCTTCGATAGTCATTTCCAGCGGCCTAGCTCTGAAGTAACAGGACCACCCAAATGCGTAAAAAACCGTAATTACGATTTTGGTGGTGGTGGCCTTTTGACAATCTCGCAAGACTCTGTGGCCTGGAAAGCGAGTCTCCCTTCGCCCACGCGCCGCTCGCCACCTTCAGCACCTGCGAACGATGCTCGCCCGCTCCGTGCGCGCGCTCCGCCAGGCGGCCGCCGTGAACGCCACGAAGACCCGCGCCTTCCACTCGTCGGTGATCGTACGCAGCGGAGGCAACTTTCCACAGGTGCGTTAACCTTGTATCGAGATCATTACATTAGCAGAGCAGTCTATTGAAGCAGACAGCCGAATTTGAAGAGCTCTTCAGATGCGAAGAGCTACAAGATTGGCGACTGCTCTGTGGCAGGAAGGATCTTGCCTGTATGTGACGCTATCATGAATGGCTAGTTGCTAACCTTATTTGTAATTTGTGTACGTGTGTTCTGACAGCACCGTGACACAGACGACAACAATGTGGAGACGTCGTTCGACTTCACGCCAGACAATTACGACCGCGTGCACGCGATCCTGGACCGCTACCCGGAGAACTACAAGGCGTCGGCAATCATCCCACTGCTGGACCTGGCGCAGCGCCAGCACGGCGGCTGGCTGCCGCTCGCGGCCATGAACAAGGTCGCGCGCATCGTGGACGTCAAGCCGATCCAGGTCTATGAGGTCGCCACGTTCTACACGATGTTCAACCGCGAGAAGGTCGGAAAGTACTTTATCCAACTCTGCGGCACGACGCCGTGCATGATCTGCGGCTCGGAGGAGATCAAGACCACGATCGAGAACCACCTGGGCATCAAGGAAGGCGGTACGTCACTTGTATCCAAGCAGCTCAACCCTGACAAATCGTCTCGTGTTGCATTGAGAAGCTGGGGCTGACTGGTTTTTCCTATTGATGTTCTTATACAGAGACGTCGGCTGATGGCCGCTTCACGCTGCGCGAGGTCGAGTGCCTCGGCGCGTGCTCGAACGCCCCGATGGTGCAGATCAACGACGATTTCTACGTGAGTGTGGCTTTCTATCGGTCCACGCTGATGGCTGTATGGACTTCCAGCTGACCTTGTTGTTTTTGCCTAATAACAGGAAAACCTGACCCCGGAGACGACGCGCCAGCTGCTGGACGCGTGCAAGAAGGACGCCCCACCACCGATGACCAAGTGGGGCAGCCTGCCGATGAACGGCCAGCTCTCGTGCGAAGGCCCGCAGGGCAAGACGTCGCTGCTGTGGGAGAAGCACCCCGCGCCGGGCTTCCGAATGCGCCCCGAAAGCGAGCTGCAGCCGAAGGTCGACCCGAAGAAGATCAAGGACGAGATGCTGTACTAAGAGAGAAAGAATGGAGGACGCGTTTCGAAAATGTGGACCGATCGATGGCTTGAGGCTGCTGGGCAAGTGGTGGTGCCTGTCTGGAAGGCTCTGTAGAATCATTACGTTACTTCAGTCGAGAGTTTCTGGGCACCTGCCTGGCGCTAGCGAGCTTTCAGTATCCCCAGCGCCATTGTCACCATGTGGTCAGTCAATAAAAAAAGGAATACTACACTATAATCAAAAGCACAGCACAAAAATCAACCGACTCACATGGTGCTCACATCGTCTTGTCTTGGTGTCAAAATTGGTTGGTCGCCTCAGCTTCAACTTCACTTGGGTGGACGGACATCTCTTTACAGTCACAGACAGCATCACCACACTCCACTTGAAAACCTCACTTGCTGCCGAAGAGGAGCGACCGGCAGAAGACAACGGTCGAGGCGCTCACCCAGCCGACCACGTTCCCCGCGATTAGTCCCATGCACGTGACGGTCACGTAGTCCGAGACCGACACGATCTCGCGCTTGTTTGTCGCCGTCGTCCTCCGCCGTGCTTGGTTGTGGTACAACAGTGACGCTGAAGATGGCGACGGCTGTCGCGGCTGGTAGCAGTAGTAGAGCCCCGCGAGCCCAACGACGCAGAGCTCAAGCCCGAGCGTAACGCGTGTGGGCGATATCCAGCCGTAGACCTGCGCGCTCGAGCCTACGAGGCCGCTCGTGAACGACAGTAACAACGGCGCGAGCTTGGAGAATGACTCGGCTATCTGGGGCTGTCAATCGTACACATAACAACGATAGCGAGGCGTTAATTATACACATGAGACGCTCCATATTATCGTCCATATGAGGTGAACAGCACGCTTACCTTTAGCGCTGGTCCATAGTGGTCGTACAGCCGCCGCTTGTCTGGATCGG
Source organism: Globisporangium barbulae (assembly GCA_023337805.1). Classification (NCBI taxonomy): domain Eukaryota; phylum Oomycota; class Peronosporomycetes; order Pythiales; family Pythiaceae; genus Globisporangium; species Globisporangium barbulae. The sequence goes on along the minus strand of JAADXK010000041.1, from coordinate 5,846 downwards.
AGAGCACTTCATACGCTGCGAATATAAACATCACGACACACACAAGGATTCATTAATATCCAATATGACTCTATGCCACGATCCATAGAGCGCTTGTCGCCACAGCAAGGTATGCGCTTTATACCTTGCTTGATGGCCTGAAACTGCTCTGGGTCGCCGTTCGGGTTCTTGTCTGGGTGGTGCTTCAGCGCCAGCAGCCGATACGCCTTCACCACCGCCGACGCACTATTCGTGCACAGAACACATAACGCCATACATACGTTAGCACGCACGCATACACGTATTAGCGCCCCACACTGAGGCCTGTACGCACCTGGCATCAGGCTCCACGTCCAGGACCGTATAGTAGCACGGTTCCTGCAGCTCGTAGATGAGGCTGTGCTGGTCGGCGCTGTTGCTGTTCTGCATCGCGTCCTTCGTGTCGTACGACGGCGTTCGGTCGTTCAAGCAACGGGTACTGTAACGTTCTGGTGCTGGTGCACACCTTCTTCTTTTCACAGTATGGACGGACGGACGCGATAGCGCTCGCTCTCTTTTGCGCGTCCACGGGGCCACACACGCAAGTGCTGCTCCATGCACAGAGAATGACGCGTCGATGGGTATTCCGCGATTCCCGGTTTTTGCTGTCGCCGTACTATCGTCTAGTGTCACATACCGACATGCGAGCAGTTTGTGACAATAGATATCGGTTAAAACCGGTAAAAAATATGGAACAGAGATGACGAAAATGAGGTGGGCACAAAATACTTGAAGCGCGCACAAAATCTGAAACGCTTGCTTGCAAATGACTACCGGGAAACCACGTACAGTAAATTCCTATCACTTGACAAAGTATACAACCCTAAACATTCACAAACTTTCGCAAACCTCTCTAAAGAGATATATACGCATGACTATAAGTGCACTTTAACCGAGTTGAGCCATCTCGTTTACATACGCAAAAAATGAGTTGGAATTTCAACAAAAAAGGACAAATGTGCATAAAAAGGCACTGTATACATGTATTATCGGTTAAAAATAATGTACGATTCACTTCAGCGCGACGAACGTAAAGGCCAGAATAGGATGTTCTTTCGTATAATTGGGGATAAACTAGCGTAACTAGGTCCGCAGGAGGTCAGTGGACTTGATCTTTGGCCAACTTAACGACCAAAATTAAGTGCGAAAACGCCACTTGCCTTGTGTTTAGTATGGTCTTGAAGCCAGCACGTAGAACGAGGCGCTGGCATCAACACCATACTGAACACAAGTGAAAATAACGAGAGTCGCTTCAAATAGCGAATCCGATATTGGAGCGGCTTTTGTAGTTTTGCAAGTGGACAATAGACTGACCCGATGGTATAACTCTTTCAGGGACTCTATCCTATTTCTTCGTACATTTTTAGGAAGCCGAAACAGTCCATTCTTCCATCATTGCAACAAGGCAGTTGTCTGCCATAATCGCAATTTCAAGCCACCTGAGACGAGAAGAAGCCGACGACGAGAGAGCATGAGTTTCGCGGACTTTGCGGGCGGCAACAACGGTCACCACGGCCAGAATGGAGGGGTGATGTACCGCGGCGGCGCGGACATCTCGGCAGGGCTCTCGAGCAAATCGCGCCAGGCGATCGACGCCGCGACGCTCAAGCTCGAGCAGTTCAACCGCCAGGTGCTGGCGATCAAGCGCGCAGCCAACACGATGATTGGCAACGGCAACAAGAGCAGACCCGTGGGCGGCAGTGGAGCGAACGGCGCGCTGGACGACGACCTGAACGACCGGATACGCTTTGCGTGTCTGCTGCAGGAGGAGATCGCGAAAGCGCTGCGCATGATCCCGCAGGAGAGCGCGAACGCGCTCATCAAGAAAAAGCTCTGCAAGGACTTTGAAGCGATCTCGAACCAGCTCGAGACCGCGGTCGTGAAGATCTCGGCCCAGGAGCAGGCAATACAGAATGTACTCGTCGCGCAGTCCCAGGACGCACAGGGAGGAGGTGGCATGAAAAACGGACGCATCGTCGCCGAGCACCAGGGCCAGGTGATCGAGTTCGAAGAGCTGGAGAACGAGATCGCGCACAACGAAGCACTGATCGAGGAGCGCGAGAAGGATATTGACAAGATCCACCAGAGCGTCGCGCAGGTGCAGGAGATCTTCCGCGACTTGGCGGCGATCGTGAACGAGCAGCAGACCGTGATCGACGACATCGAGACCAACATCCACGAGTCCCTGGAGCAGACACAGCGCGGCCGCGACGAAGTGCAGAAAGCAGCCGACATGCAGGGACGATGCGTCATCCAGTAGCCCAGCATAAACGAGAAAGAGCGAGCGAAATAGACCGATGCAGGGGGAAGCGAAGTGAGGTGTGTGTGTGAATATTCATTTTTTGCAAATGGAGAAGCCCACGAGTGCGGAATTATTACATGCAACAGTGCTGGTGAGGAATGCTGGTGCTGGTAAGGTCTCATTTGTTGGACCGGCGACCAACGCACAGCAGAGTAACAGGCTTTTCGCGCTCGATGACCTCAAGCATCTCCACGAACGCCCATGAGTTTGACGACTGTATGAATTATTACATCACATGGCATTCGCTTCTGGACACTCAGAAATACAACACTATTTTGTTTTTCTCACCCAAAGGAAGCCATCTCCCAATAACGAAGCCATCTCCGTCTCACCACTTCAAGATGTCGCATTCGCTGATCTAACATCCCACTACGCCTGCTTCTTGCGAGCCAAGAACCGCGCGCGAGCTGCTGAGATGGCATCTGCATCCACGTGCTTCTTCGCTACTACGTTTGACGCTCCAGCACCCGTCCCGGCACTCGCAGCTTGCTTAATCGGCTCTTGCAGTTGACGTTCCTTCGGCACAGGTCGTCCACAGAGCGCAAAGAGCTGCTCGACTGCGACTTTCTCCTTGCCTCTAGAATACTCGTCGAGCCACTTGCTCTCAACCTCGATGACGTCCCGCATAAATGGTTTGCTCGTGACCACGAGCTCCTGGTAGACACAGAACTCGGGCGGCGCGACGGCATTCAGCATCGACTGCGGGTGGAAGTGCACGAGCTTCATGTCGTTTCCTTCGTCTTTGTTGAGCGACCGGTACACGGTCTGCAGCGTGCACCGACGTGCGGCGTTCATGAAGAAGCCTGCGCAGACTACGGAAAAGCAACATACACCGACAATTTCAAGAGTTTGTCAGCACCACTTTCCGGTATAACGAGGTTTGCGCACACCAAATGCAAGACCACCCACCTGACTTCCGAAGCCGATCTGATTGCGACACCCCCTTCTTCTTGTTCGCCTTCGTCTTCGCGTCTTCAGCCACACTACCAGTATCAGCAGCAATCGCCATGTGGGCCTTTAGGTCGTCAATGTCGTTGCTGGAGAGCGTGTCCATGATATCCTGGATCTGCTTCTGGATCGACCCGGCCATCTGCAGAGCCCGTAGCCGCAACTGGCGATCGTGACACCACTGCTCCTTGTTTTCGCGTGTGCGGTCGAACGCTTCGAAGATCGCCAAGTAGCTCAGATGATCGCCATACTCGCTTAGCAATCCTTCAGCTTTGAGTTTCAGCAAGAGTGTTTCCCAAAAGTTCTCTCGGTGGTCATCATCATCGCTGTCACTGCCACCATCACGGCCTCCGCCTCCGTACCTCGACTGCTGCGGTTTCTTCTGCTCGAAAATGTGCTCCACCGAGAGCATCGACACGATCTTGACCATGTCGCGCCCACAGCCCAGCACGATCGCTTCGATCAGCGCACGGGAGAGCTTTGGCTCGAGCGGGAATGCCGACATGAGCTTGCCCAGCGGCGTCGCATTCCCTCCCTCATCCAAAGCGTCGAGGATGAACAACTGCTTGAGCGCGTCCAGGATTGCGTCTTCATCCGGCGGGTCCAAGTACGGGAACCCAAGCACGTCGTGGATGCCCAGGAGCTTCAGGTACAGCACCGTGTTCGCCAGGTTCGCGCGCTGGATCTCCGGGATCGTCTCGTCCATCATCTGCGCGTACGACTCCTTCGAGTACAGTCGGTAGCACTTACCCGACCCCGTTCGTCCCGCTCGCCCGGCGCGCTGCTGCGCTGAGACTTTCGAGATCGGCACGACGACGAGCGACTCCATTTGCTGCACGGGGTTGTACACCTTCTGCTTGGTGAAGCCGCAATCGATGACGAATCGGATACCGTCGATGGTCAGCGACGTCTCAGCGATGTTGGTCGCGACAATCACCTTCCGCACATTTTTAGGCACAGGGTCGAAGATCGAGCGCTGCATCTTGCTCTGCAGCGCACCGTAGAGTGGTAGTACGCGCAGCTCCATGTCATCGATTGTCGTTCCATCGTGCTGCTGCTGCCTGTGCAGTTCTCGGATCTGCTTACAAGCGTCTTCAATCTCCTGTTGGCCCGTGAGGAAGACGAGGATGTGGCCCAAGGGCTCCGAGTTGTGCACCTGCAGCGTCGTCTCGACCGCGGCGCGCACGTAGGTGGACAGCGGACCTTTCTTGCTCATGATCTGCATCTGTTTGGAGTGGAAGATGTCGACTGGGAACGATCGGCCGGGGATCTTCACCACGGGACAGGGCTTTAACACCACAGGCTTCGTCTTTGTCTTTTGCTTCTTGAGTGGTTTACTAGTACTCGCGCCTCCCTCTGTTTTGTCGCCATCGCTTCTCTTACTGTTACGATCCTCAGACAGGCTAAAGAAGCTCGCAAAGCGGTCGTAGTCGAGCGTCGCGGACGTCACGAGCAGCCGGAAGTCGTCGGGGCGGCGCTCGACGAGCTGCTTGAGCAGCCCGAAGAGGATGTCCGTGTGGATGCTGCGCTCGTGGGCCTCGTCGAGCATCACGCAGCTGTACTTGCGCAACAGCGGATCTGCGAGGCACTCGCGCACGAGAATGCCGTCGGTCATGAACTTGACGCGCGTATGTTCGCTCGAGTGGTCGTCGAAGCGGATCGCGTACCCGACGACGCCCCTGCCGCCCACATCCGTCGCCATCTCCTCGGCGACCCGCTGCGCGACTGAGATCGTCGCCACGCGCCGCGGCTGCGTGATCGCTATACACTTGGCGTCGGAGTCACCGCCAATAGTAGCTGCTTGCTGTTGTGCTGCTTCGTAGAGGTACTGCGGGATCTGCGTGGTCTTGCCTGAGCCGGTCTCACCGACGCAGATCACGACTCGGTGGCGCGCGAGCGCCTCCAGCAGTTCCTCACGATGCTGTGCAGCAGGCAGCTTCGCGGCGATCTGCACGAGCACCGGGTCCTTCTCTCTCGTGGTGCTGCGCGTGGGTGAAGACACTGCTGGCGATCGTGGCCGTGACCGAGAGCGTCTACTACGGTGCGGACGCCCATTGCGCGGCGGAGACTTGGGGCGAGATACAGAGCGGCGTCTGCTACGCACTCTGTCTGTTGATGGCGGAGAGCGCGAGCGCTTCCTCCAGCGGTGTCGTGCACTGTCGCTATTAGCATGTTGTACCATCTTTCAGCTTTCGCCACTTTAGGTCGGAATCCGAATCCCTGCAAAAAATAACAAATGTTGCAAAAAAGAATCGAATTTGCCTACTTTTTGTCCCAAATGTGACGAATGTGACAAATGACAGGGTAAACTAAATATTACATTTTACATTTGGTTTAATAATGCTCTTATACTAATAAAGATAATTAAAAATCTACGTCAAAAAGATATCTAACCATGAGCATGGAGACGACGAGCCCCATCTGCAGCCACACACCTGAGCTCGCCGTTCTTGGCGCCCCACGCCTGGCCACGCCACTAGCGTCTGCAGTGTCTCAAGCTGGCGAGCGGCGGCATCTTCACCATCAACACCGACTTCTGCTGTTATAGCTGCTGGTAGAGCTGTCGATAGAGTTGCTG
>JAADXK010000040.1:0-60080 GCA_023337805.1 Globisporangium barbulae | reverse complement strand
GCTCTTTTCACACGCTTGCATAGAGCGTTTGCACTGATTTTGTTTTCGAGTTGCTTCGACACCACTGTAGGAGTGAATCCAGCTGCGAGCATCTCATCCGCCTTCACGTACACAGCTTCCTTCTTGCGCGCTGCGGCCATCTTCTCGCGCGTCTCGGACATCTTCTTCAATCTACCTCTCGGTTGTCTGAATTAAACACTTTCTTTTCTAAATCTAACAAAGTAGTTTCTACGCTAACAACATATTTTCAAATTTCAAAAAACATTTTTTTTAAGAGGCTACTATTGAGTGTACATGTTCCATACAAAAATGATTACAAAAAGGAGCGAAACGATGGCATTCATTTTGTATCGAGATTGCTATATAAGGACCGAAAGACATTTCACCCTTTCTTTTTTCACAAAAAAAGGGCGAAATATTTTTGGGCTTTAATATAGCAATCTCGATACAAATTGAATGCCATTGTTTCGCTCCTTTTTAGTAATCATTTTTGTATGGAAAAGTGACAAAAATGTAAAAAATAGCGTGCAAAAAGTGAAAAATATCAAATCTTGACACACAAGTCTCAAATGTACATAAAAAGGCGTCATTTTGCTTCTTTTTCAATAAATATGACCAGTTCGAGTCCAAAAAACGAAATCTGTGACGTCTGTCTGTTCAGTCCACCAGGCAAGCAACAGGCAAGTAAGGCAGGTAGGCAAGCAAGCAAGCAAACAACGCACAGCCTTTTCACATACAAACCGCAAGACACGAGGTGCCACACAAGCCACCAGCAAGCTCTGCGCGCCGCATAGTTACACACCTCCGCCCCTCACATTAAAACAAGTCCTGCGTGTGCGTGTGGTGGTGGTCCTTACTATCGTCGAGCCAACACGAGCGAGGGAGAGAGAGAGAGAGAGGAGGGCCCGCTATCTAACTCCCACACGACAACTGCACCGCAAGCCAAGCAAGCAATCGATAAAAAAGCAGTATGGGGGCGACAACGGTCGTGCTCATCGTGGGCTCCGTGATCGTGGTTGCGGGCATCGTGCTCATCGTGCTCTTCGTGCGCCGCATCGGCGCGCAGCGCGAGCAGCAGGCCACGCAGGCGTTCTTCCAGGAGCCCGCCGACGTCTACCGCGAGGAGCTCAATGACAGGTCTGTGCACGTTTGCTTGCTTGTTTTGTTTGTCTTATATGTTTGCTTGTGTGTGTCGCTTATATGGAGGGGAAATGAAATGCTCACTTGTATCTCTCGTTCTCTATATTGTCTATTGCCTTGTATGCAGTTTCATGGAGCACGCGCTTTGGCGTTGCGGCGTGTGCCACTTCCGCAACCATCCGGAGCGCAAGCTCTGCGACCTGTGCCAGACGCTACGCGGCCAGGACGGTCACTTTGCGCGCAAGAACAAGTACAAGACCAAGATGATGGGCCGCATCGGCGAGGCCGAGGCGTACCGCAGCGGCGCCGATTTCTCAGCAAACAACCACCACCACAATGGCGGTGCGAACTTAAGCAAACTCCAGCTCGCAGCCAGTCGTCGCCAGCAGTGGAAGCGCATGCCCACGACCGACGGCTTGCATCGCTGGGTGCGTCAGGAACGACTCGCGTCTTCGTCGTCGTTCTCCAAGTCGCGTGACTCCATGGAGAGCGACTCGGGCGGCAGCCGGCTATCTATGCAAGGGCGCTACAACGACGAGCGCGAGAGCAACATGTCGGTGGGCTACATTCGCGTGCGCGACTCGGTCGGGCGCCTCGTACTTAACGAGAGCGACGTCGTGGCCACGGATTTCCACTACCGGATCAACATCCTCGACGGCTCCGGCACATCGGAGCTCATCATGAACCTCGAGGGTGTGCACAACCTGCCGTTCACGGACAAGATCCGCTGGTTCTCGACCGAGATCCACCGTCTGTGGCTGCCCTGGGAGTCGGGCCACGCTGAGCTCGTCGTGCGCCGCGACAACCTGCTCCAGGACTCGTTCGACCTCGTGCGCGCCATGAAGCCCTACCAGCTGCGCCAGCGCTGGCGCGTCGTGTTTGCTGGTGAGCCGGGACTGGATGCCGGCGGCGTCATGCGCGAGTGGTTCACGCTGCTCTTCTCAGAGCTCTTCGACCCGAAGTTCGGGATTTTCGTGTCTACCGTGGGCGACGAGCGCAGCTACTGGATCAACACGTACTCGAACGAGCTCCGCGACGAGCACCTGGCGTACTACGAGTTTGCTGGCAGACTGTTGGGCAAGGCGATCCTGGAGGAGCATCTTGTGACCGTGCACCTGGCGCTGCCGTTCCTCAAGCACATTCTGGGCGTGCCGATTTCGTTCTCGGACCTGCAGTTCCTTGACGACGAGATCTACAACAGCGCGATGATGGTCAAACAGATCGACGACATTGAGCCGCTGTGTCTGGACTTCACGGTCACGCGGATCGTGAACGGCAAGCCCGAGATCCTCGAGCTCGTCGAAGACGGCTCGAACATCGACGTGACGCGCGCGAACCGCAAGGAGTACCTGGACCTGCTCTTCAAGTATCACGTGCTCGGCAGCGTCTCGGAGCAGCTGCTGAGCTTTTTGACTGCACTCTATGACGTCGTGCCCGAGGGTCTGCTCAAGCTGTTTGACTACCAGGAACTGGAGCTGCTCATGTGTGGTACGTTGCTGAGGATGTCTTTGTGTCCATGCGGGAGATCTGGGATTTGTTTATGCTCACCTGGCTTTGTATTGATATTGTCTGCAGGCGTTCCGTCCATTGATGTGGAAGACTGGAAGAAGCACACGGATTTCAAGTTCTACACGCACAACTACCCGACGGAGCTGGAGCTGAGCAACATCCATTGGTTCTGGCAGGTGATCGAGGACATGAAGAACGAGGATCGCGTGCGACTGCTGCAGTTCGCCACAGGCACGAGTCGCGTGCCAGCGCAGGGTTTCAAGGTACGCTTTCTGTGCTACTCTGATTGAATTATTTTACTGTCTAAACCAACTAAACCTCCATGCTTGCTGTGAATACACAGGGTCTGATCAGTAGCGACGGCCGCGTGCGCCGGTTCAACATTGCATTCGCGGGCGTGAACCAGACGTCGCTCTTCCCGAAGGCGCACACGTGCTTCAACCGCTTGGATCTGCCGATCTACAACTCAAAAGAAGTCCTCGCCGAGTACCTCATGCTGGTACGTTGCCGAATGTGCTTTATTTTGTATCTTGTGTTATCGCTGACCAACTCTCCTGATTCTCTTCTGCTTAGATCGTGCAAATGGACATCACGGGCTTCACGATCGAGTAACCAGCCAGCTAGTCAGTCGATCAAGCCCAGAAATGCGAGAGCGTGACATGGCGCTCAGTGTATTTATTACCACTATTTTAAAGTGAGCGAGCGAGAAAGAGAAGAGCGGAGCTACACTGGAATGCAAGATCACAGCGAGTCCAGCCGGGCGCCGATCAAGCAGTCTCAGCCTCACAAAGCGAACCTCCCCCCACAAGCGAGCATGATCCAGATCGTCTCTCTCCCTGCGTTCCACCAGCATCTCGTTAAGACCCCAGTGCGTGTGACATTCCGAGATTCCTTGTATGTGTGTGTGTGTGATTTTTTATTCGTCAAGCGTCAACAAGAGATCTGGAGGAAGTGGCAGCGGCGGCGATCTGCAAGCATAGCGAGATGGAGAAATGGCAAAACAAACAAGACAACAAGACAAAGAGTGAGGAGAGATATGCGAGTGAATGGGATAAGATCAAAGAAATATACAAAAACAAAAACACACAAACCTGTAGTCGATCGCTTTGCAGCCCTGGTCGTGGCACTTTTGGTAGAAGACGCGCTGGTCCAGGTCGACGATGAGCATGACGTTGTTGCTCTTGTGCGCGCGACGCACGTTCCAGCACCAGCGATTGCGCGCCATTTGGTAGATGAGCATCCACGGTCGTCGGCGTCTTCTCGGGAGAGGCTTGGCCGCCAAGTCTTCTTGAATACCTACACTAGAAATTGTCGAACCAATTTCCACTTTCTCGACAATTTCTGGTATTATTGTGTGGCTTTGACCAATTCTGGGTCCATTGGATGGCAGCACAACGTCCGCAGCGTTGTCGAAGAGCAACTGGATCGTGCGGATCTCGCCCTGGACGCCGCCGTGGCTCGCTCTGGCGAGGATAAAGGCGTCCAACTTGGGGAACATGGACTCTCTGCACTCGACCGACTGCGCGCTCGAGAGCCGTGAGTTGTGGCTGCTGGATAAAGCCGGTGTCCATAGAGGACGTGCTCCACCACTGCGCTTCAGAGTGGACGCGTCTTGGTCGCAGCGCAAGAGTCTGATAGGCTGCTGCTGTTGTTGTTGTTCTTGTTGACCCGCGATCATCAGCGCTTGCAGAGTCGGGAATGGACACACGAGCGTCCTGAGAAAGAACTCCCGGTCGCCGAGAACAATCGGATCGTCTTGTCGACTAGTTTGCTGTTGTTGTTGCACGTTGCTGACTTGTGACGGGCTAGGCATATACCGCAAGACTGCGTCTCGCCGGTACTTGGACGAACCAAGCACGCGAAACATGCGGTTGCGCGTGTAGACGCCCGTGTCGATGAATAGCTGCTTGTCGCTGATGCTGTTGACTTCTAATAGCAGCCCTTCTTCGTCCTGGTTTTCTGTTGGCAACTGCTCCTGGCGACCAGTGTTTACGAGGAACAGTGAATGCTCGTCGTCTGCGTCGTTGGCGTTCTCGACCAGGTCGTGGATGAGCTCGCGCACAAACTGACGCCCAAGGTTCACAAACAGAAACCAGTCAGTCATGGAGATTGTTTTCCATATAATCGACAATGTTCAGGGGTCGTGTCAGCACACACACGTACATGACCTGCGTGGATGTTGTCAACGAAGAGCTCGCCATTGGGGAAGTGAAACTGGATCACACGTCCCATGAGCCATAGGCAATTAGCTGCATACTCCCACAATACTTCTACGCAGCAATCCCAGTAAGCAAATCGAGGCATCTGCATGAGCACTTACAATCAAGTGGCGGCTGAACTTGGCGCTCGTGGAGGAGTCAAGCTGCACGACCTGGTCGCGACAGACATGGAGCTGGAACTTTCGCTGTCAACCAACCGTTTTCAAACAATGTGAGCATCAGACCTACGCAGAGCTTAATCCCAGAAAGCCAACCAACGCAGTGGTCGTACAAAGAACTGAAGCTGTACGAGTGAGATGAGTCGCGCCACAAGCTGATCGCCGTCGACCCTCGGGTTGCAGCTTTTCTTGAACTCTAAAGAGTCATCACCATGCAAAACAGCAAGAACGTCCAGTTAGCATTAGGCTTCGCTTCTCAGCAACATTAGCACCACCAGCAATAGCGCTACCCAAGTCAAAGTAGAGCCGGCAGGGCACGCCCTCGCGGATGATCTCGTACACGTGACGCTGTGTCGGCTGCGTGTGGACATAATTCGCCCAGAAGCTCGCAAAGCTACTCACGAGGAAGCGCCGCTTGCCCTCGCGCGCGTCTTCGAACGAGAACACGCGCGGCAGGTCTTCAGTGTTCGTGCTACTGCTGTCACAATCCGTGCTACCGTTGCCATTGGATGTACTCGCTCGTTTCATTTGCTGCCGAAAAGAGCTGATCTGGTCGGCGAACTCGAACGCTTCCTGCTGTCGTGGGAACGTGGACGACACGGGTGCCGTGCCTTCGAGCTGGCACAGCAGCGAGTGCGAGACGCGGAACTGGAGCTTCTCGTAGAACGTTTGCCACACTGAGTGGTTAGCTGCGTTATCAGCTGGTGCTGAGCTCTGCAGTTCTAATATTGCTGTATGACAAGGCGTCGTTGATGCAGTACTGCCGCCATAGAAATTGGTTGCCGATATTGTGCGTCTGCGCTTCAGCATCGCTGACGAGCCAGGACGGGCTTGAAGCATTGTAGTGTGCCTCTGAGCTGTGACCTTCGGGGTTGAGCTGCTATTTAGAGCCGCAGTCGACAGGAGTTCTCGTGCGCTGGGCGACAACGGGACGTCTGGGAAGCACTTGTGCAGGTCTGCGAGCAGCTCTGTGACAGACTCGATGCTGGTGTGGAAGAAGCGCCACGAGGCATCATCTTCACCACCAGCATCCACTGTCGCGTCCTTCTCTGCATGCCGTACTACATCAATACAGCGCTGCACTTTGCTGAAGAAGTAGCACTGCTGCTGAGACTCGCCCACGTCGACGAGCACCAGCACACTGGACGAGAACGGCGACGGGCTGATTTCAGCCACACACATTCACAAAACAACACCAAGTCAGTCAATGATGACCAGTACACCACACTTATGAGAGCACATTGCAGAAATCATTACCTGTACACGGCAAAGCTCTGGAAGCTCTCGCTCGCGAGGAAGACGCTCGCACTCTGCTCGCGCTTTCGTGACCCACAGCCTCGCACGAGAAAGATGCCTTTCTGCGGCGGCGTCTGCTTGAGCCAGATGCGTACGCGTCCGTTGACAGCGTCAAGCTCCTCTACGTCCGCATTCAGCACACGCTCAAGCGTCTTGCTCCGCTCTCCCGTCCACACTCGACACGCCGCGCTCTCGTACACGCAGCAGTGGCTGCTCGCCATTCCAACTTGCAGGCGACGCACTCAAATTCCAGTCAGCGAGCAAAAATGGCGCGAACTCGTATGATTGGCTAATATTTGTTTCTATGTGGAGTCATGGTCCCGAAAGGTCACACCACTTGAGCAAGATACGTCGACATGCCATCCATATTCACCACGACCGCCTGCCTAGAACAGCACACACAACACGCAGCCATGAGCGACGAGATGGAGGCGATCGTGATCGACAACGGCTCGGGAGTCGTCAAGGCGGGCTTCGCGGGCGAAGACATGCCGCGCGCCGTGTTCGCGTCGTGCGCCGGCAGAGTCAAGAACCCCGAGTGGTTCGCGTCCCAGGCGTCGTCGCAGATCAAAGCCGAGTTGCGCGAGCGCGAGAGCTTTGTGGGCAGCGAGTGCCAGCAGTATCGCGACTACCTTGACATCGTGCACCCGATTACGCGTGGCATCGTCGAGGACTGGGACGCGCTTGAGCGCATCTGGGAGCACATCTTCACGCACGAGCTGCGCGTGAACCCCGAGACCACGACGCTTCCGGTACGCTCTGTACGATGGCGGCTTGTTGCATCGATAAGGACACTCGTGTGCGGCTAATAGATGTGCCCTCTAGGTCCTGTGTACGAGCTCGCCAGCGGGCTCCAAGCAGCAGCAGGAGCGCATGGCGCAGCTTATGTTCGAGTCGCAGAAAGTCTGCGGCTTCTACTTCATGCAGCAGTGCGTGCTCTCGCTCTTCGCGTCGGGCCGTACGCGTGGAATCGTGGTCGAAGTGGGCCACGGCTCGAGCCACGCGATCCCGATCTTCGAGGGCTACGCGCTGCCGCACGCGGCGCTACATTACAATGTGGGCGGGATGGACATCAGCCACCGACTGCACAAGCTCCTGACCAAGCGCGGCCACTCGTTCCACTCGTTCCAGCTGCAGACGATCAACGAGATCAAGGAGGCCACGTGTGTCATGGCCTCCAAGCACGACCGTGCTGCCCTAGGCCACAGTAGTGGCCATCATACAAGCAGCCACGAGAGCAACCATTCCTCATCCTCAGCTGCGGACGATGGGGGTAGCAAGCCCTTTGAGCTCCCAGACGGCACGGTACTGCACGTGGACAAGCAGACGCGCATGATGCCCGGGGATGTGCTCTACCGACCGCAGGAGCTCGGTGAGGAGCACCCACTCAAGCCAACTAAGGGGCTCCACGAGCTTGTGGCCGAGTCCATCGGCATGTGCGACAAGGACCTGCAGAAGGACCTATGCGGGGCTGTGATCCTCGCGGGCGGCACGACCATGATGCCCGGCTTCTCCAAGCGCTTCAAGGAAGAGCTCACGGCCAGCAGGAGCCTCAAAAGCAGTGTGTGCGTTGTCCCGGACGCCCACACGCGTGAGCGCGGGTACAACTCGCAGCGCAAGGTGGCGGCCTGGGTCGGCGGCTCGATGCTCGCGTCGCTCGGCACTTTTCGCGACATCCACATCACCAAGCAGGAGTGGGAGGAGTACCACGAGGCGATCCTCGACCGCAAGTGCTTCTGACGGACGAAACGATGGGCATGAAGCGCGCGTGAGTGAGTGGTCATGTACAGTGAATAGATCTCTTGCGGTTATATATATTTACGACACATTGCTAATATAAAGAAGCACACAGTTGTCTTGTGGACTAGCGGTGACCACCACAGGCGAGCCACGTCGAAAGAGGAGAGCGATACGACATCAACGGTGGAGAGAGACACTGGAGACACAACGTCCCACCTCAGCACCCGCAGGGAGGGCGCATGGCGTATTGCATGAAGTGCAGCATGAGCATGAACATCATCACCATGTTGAGGTTGCTGTCTGCACGCACACGCGTGAACACATCACGCAAGTGTGAGCACACATACAGCCACCATGCAAGCCACGCACATACAAAACAGCTTGACTGCACACATCATGTGTACTCACCGCCAAAGATGTTGTGCTCCTGCTGCTGTTGCTGCTGCGTCTGCACCTGCGCGTCACCGCCGTGCGGGCCGATTGCGCCGTTCTCGCCGCCATCGTGCGAGCGGTTGCCCCGCACGCTGTCGCCGCCGCCCGACACAGAGCACGAAGGCACCGCGTCGCTGCTGCCTCCTCGGTTCATCGTTCCTATTCTTACTGGGTCTGTTGTTGCGCTGGACTTGCGCTGTCGACTTGCGCTTGCTTGCTTGACTTGCTTTGACTTGCGCTTGCCTTGTCGATACAATCTTTGAATGAAAATGACACCATCGCTTGATGGTGTGATCAAACGTTTTTCTTGTGCTGACTGGGTATACAGATGTATACAATTTTCTCACATTGCTGTATATCCGGGAAACAATGGCAGCGGCGCCCTTCAAGTACTATAAGAAAACCAACGAAGGATGTTGAGATCGAGTATGTTTTTGATGTCACAGTACGTATTGTCGCTCTCTGCGGAAGCCACCTTCAACAGCGCGGTATGTCTAGGGCGGTTATCGGTATCAGCACAGTATTAAATCGTATACAGCTGATGGTCTGAATGATAATATAAACATCCTTCTTTTTTGCAATATGTTTAAATGAAAACAAAAACAAAAATATTTGCATATTATATGTTCCACAATAGTCATCTAAATTACCATTTTCTCACAAATACGAACACAGCAAGGTGGCACATTTTGAAAAGCGACAAGCATGGAGGACATGAGCCACCAGCAGCAGCAGCACGACGACGCCTCCTCCTCCTCTGTGAGCGCGTCGGCGCTGTCATCCACAGAAGAAGCAGCCGCAAGCGCGACGCTTGGTGCCGTCGCTCACTTAAACGACTCGAGCGCCGCTCCTGGTGTCGAACATGCCGACCACAACGGCGGCAGAGTGTCCCCTTCATCCGCCGAGCACCACGCCGCAAGCGTCGAGGCGAATGCGATCGACATGAAGAAGACCGGGCGACCCGTACACCCGCTCTGGGCGCACTTCCACCGCGGTGAGAAGCGCAACCGGTACCACTACCACGCGTTCTGCATTTACTGCGTCGCGAGGTACGGCGCCGAGCATGTGCCGCCCACGCGTGGCGTGTCGATCGACATGCTGCGCCACGTGGAGAAGTGCGCCAACTGTCCCGAGAAAGTTGTCGAGAGCCTGCGCGATATCTGCGGCCGTCGTGACGCCGTGCGCTTTGATCGGTACCTGAAGAAGAAGTCCGAGTCGGGCGATGACCCGCTGCATCCGCATGGGGACGAACCGATGGTGGGCGCTGACGGTGACAGTGGAAATACGGCGGCAACAGTGTCGACTGAAGACGCCAGTCACGTTCAGCAGCAGCAGCATGATAACCGAATCAGTGAGGCGCACGCTCAGGTCGAGCAAGTCCGCCAGCAGCAACAGCTTCAACAGCAGCAGCAACAGGCCGAGCAACAGCGCAGTGCAGAGCTCCGACACCAGCAGCAACAACAGGCGCAGCAACTTCTTCACGAACAACAGCAGCAGCAAACGGTGAACACTGAACTTTCAAGAGAGATGATCGACAACAGCGCCACAGGTGGAGCTCAGCAGCACAGCAGCCACGCCGATTTGAGCAGCTCCAGCACTGTGCGTGCAAGCCAGCATCAAAGCTCTACTGCGGATCCGGCGAATCAGGCAGCAGCAACTGCACCAATAGCTACAGTCACAGCGAATCAACGCACAGCTACTGCTGGAAATTCTGGTTCCCGTCTCTTCGGTAAGCACGATCTGTCAAGTCATGGCAATCACGGAAGACAGAGCAGTACTCAACCGCAGCAGCAGCTCCAGCACACCATAGCCAGCAGTAATGCTTACGCATCCACGCTCTCGTCGAGCATCAAGCGCGCTCGCACGTTCACTGCAGGTAACACTGTCGAATGGAACATCAAGCTGCTCAAGACCGCAGTCACAGCAGGTCTCCCGTTCCAGGCGTTCGAGAACACTGAATTCCAGCAGCTCCTGCGAGTTCTCCATCCAGCAGCGGCAGCGGCCAGTAGTGACGCTTCTCTGAGTCATCCCTTCGCTATCTCAGGCGTTACAGACCCAAAGTTCCTGTCGGAAGCCGCGACCCGCCTCGCGCTTATCCAGCTCGACCGCGTGAAGGAAGGCATGCATAACTCGACGATCAAGGGCGGACTGACGCTCAGCATCAACTGCTGGTCCACGCTTGACCTACAGCAACTTGTGGCGTTCACGCTTGTCAACTCGAACGGTGACGCGGCCTGTGTGTGTGTGATCGACATGGGGACGCAGGCAAACGCTTACAGCTCGACGCAACTCGCAGTCAGGATCGAGGACGTGCTGCAGAAGCTCGAGGAGCTCCACATCAGCGTCATGGGCATCGTGGCCGACTCACTCATCGCGCTGAATGCGGCCCGCTGTGTGTGCTTTGCCGCGAAGCGCAAGTCGTTGCTCGTGGTGCCTTGTTTGACGCGGCAGCTGAGCATCCTCGCCGGTAGCTTGCTCACCCATGAGCTTTTCAGCGATGCTGTTGGGCAAATGATCGAAGTTGCGTCCTATTTCTCAAATGGGACACTGCAGAACGAGCTCCGGCTCGTGAGTGGCGACGACGAAGCACTCATCCCTCTGCCGAACCGCGACAACTGGTACTCGTTCCTCCAGTGCATCAGCGCGATGCTCAAGTACTGCGATATTGTGACGGCGATCTGCACAGAAGCCGATTCGAGTGGAGGGGGTGGTGGTGGCGGAGGGCTTGCACCACAAAGACTGAAGGCGCTCGTGTTTGCAGACGAAGGCAAGCTCTGGAAGACGCTGCAGGAGTTGCACACGCTCCTGCTGCCACTCAACGAAACTTACGTGCTGGTGTTCCAACACAAGCTCAAAGGAGGGCAGGCGTCGTCTTCAGCCGCGTCCAGGGCACAGGATAGCAAGCACAGTGAGGAGAACGACTTTTTGGTAGCTGCTCACGGTCTCACGCTCGCACACATCATGTACCAGCTCGCGCGCATGAGCCAGCAGTACGCGGGGCTTGTGGGTACGCATCACGAACCACTGGCGCAGATGATGCAGGCACGCATCAACATCACGTGGCAGCGCTACGATGTGCCTGTGATGGTGCTCGCGTACGTGTTCAACTTCCACCTGGACACGGGTTTGCTCAACATGGCGCACGAGGCGTTCCAGTGGGAGACCATCGCAGCGTACTTCCAAGAGTACTTTTCGACCTGGTTTTACTGCAGTGGAGATGATGAAGTGGGGACGCAGGCGGCAACGAGACCGAGCTCAGCCACGCCTACTAATGCGCATGGCGACGCGTCGAATCCCGCGCTCGGACCGATTTCGAGCGACAAGGTGCACGAGATCTTCAGCGCGTACAAGATGAACCAGTTCCCATTTGACGCCGACACTACGAGCGACTACGTGGACGTGTCGTCGTTCTACTCATTTGTCTCGGACTCGCACCCTGAGATTTGTGCGCTCTGCTGTCGCATGTACGCGATCTCGCTTCTCTCTGCGAATGTGCAGCGCGTTGTTCGTGGCATTGGGTACATCCCCACGACGACGCAGACCATCAAGAGCCCCGAGACGGTCGAGTTCCTCCTGCACGTGGGCTTTGCGTCGAGCATGAAAAGAGTGTGGCCTGATCAGCACCATCCAGAGTCCGAGTCGAGCACTAGCAGTCGTACCGCCAACAACAATTCATTCCTGTGCCTCGGTACGATCATGGGCGGCTGCCATCCGGACGATGTTTTTTGGAACGAAGATGTCTGGGATGAGTTTGCGAGCGATTGGCGCCAGTTTCTCGAGCTGGAGCTCTCGACCGAAGAGTTTGACACAATTACGGCTCACGTGCACACGGGCAACAGCACAAGCAGCAGCAGTCGCGTGTCGGAGATGATTCACCGAAATGTGCCGCTTGACGAGGTTTTCGTGGGAACTCTGGCGCCACTTTCGACCTCGGGCACGTCCTCGTCGACGACCACCGCTGTGGCAAACGCAGGCCACGACGACACCGTGTTGTCCATGGAGATGTAGACCCAGTTAGCCAAACAATAGACATCACCGAATGCAACGAAGATCAAAGTACCACGGCACAAATTCATCTTGAAATGCTCTTTATGATATGCTTGGGATACTCACTCTCACATACAGATAGATCCACATAGGTACAATGCCCCCATCTCGTCAGGCTCACATACTCTGTGTCGAAGCAGCGGCAGCGAAAGCTCCGGCATTGCCACGATCTCTGCTGGCGCGCGCCGCCTTCTCTCTTAGCAAGCTCATGCGCGAGAAGATCTTGCGGCGGTTGATCTCGTTCGTTGTCATCTCGAGCTGCACCTGGCAGCACGCGAGTGCGCGTTCAAACGCCTCGGAGGCCATGAGAGCCAGCACCAGGTTGTTGAGAATCGTCCGCTCGCGCTTCGTGTCTTTGATGCTGCGCGTGATGTCGAGGCACCGCTGGTAGCAGACCACGGCCTGCTGCGGGTTCTTCTTGTCGAGGTACACGGTGCCGAGGTTGCCCAGCGCTCGCGCCTCCACGACCTTGTCGTCGGTCGCCCGGGCGACTTCGCGCGCGTGGATGAAGCGCAGCAGAGCGGCGTCCAACTGTTTCTCGCGGTAGAACGCCATGCCGGCGTTGAGCTCCTCGAGCGCCGAGCATGCAGCGCTGTGGGCGTGAGCAGGCTCCTCTTCGTTCGCCTGCTGCTGCGGCTGGTTGTTTTCAGGTTGTTCTTCTTGGGTGGCATTGGCTTGTGCGAGAACGACCGGTTGCTTGACCTTGGCCTCAAACTGGAACTGGCCATAGACATCGTCACGGTTGTCTTCTTGCTGGTTCTCGGACGACATCAGAAGATTTGCAAAGCTCCCATAAGATTCACCAGCATCTGAAGACTGGGTCTTGAGCCCGAACTGTGACGTCTGAGGCGGCGGCGGCGGACCGAGTGAGAACTCGTCGTCCGACTGCTGTTGTTGCTGCTGTTGAGGAGCTTCTTCGACACTAAAGCCCGCCAGTGACGCAAAATTACCGTAGTCCGCCGCCTCGTATCCAACGTCTTCGATCTTGTCGCTACTGGTGACAATGCTGCTGGCTGTGGTGAATGCATAAGTGCTAGTGGTGACGGGCTTGGTGACAGAGACGCTCGCAAAGGAGCCGTACGGGTCGTTGCAGCCCGTTGACGAGCCTGAAGACACAGTCGACGCACACGAAGATGACGAGGACGCCATGTTCATCTTCGAGAACGAGGTCGCCACGCGGTTACTCTGCGCGAGTTGCTCAGACTGGGCTGCGTACGTGGAAGCAAACGACTCGAACGTCCCGTACGCGTCCTGCTGTTGCTGCTTCTTGCCGACCATACCAGTGTTAGTCGGTGAAGAAGACCTGGTTTGTTGCTGCTGCTGTTGCAGGTGACGAAGCCTCGATGGCGAGAGCTGCATGAAGCCCGCCGACTGCTGCTGCAGAGATTGACTGGACGACGGTGAGAGCAATCGACTCCCGAGCCACGCTGCTGCTACCGGTGAACTTAGTACCCCAGAGGTAGGGGCAGCAGCGAACGACATGAAGTTCCCGTAGTCAGCGTTCTCGTCCACTGCTGGCGGTGTCTTCACAGAGAGCAACGCAGGTGGATTGTGACTCTGCTGGTTGTTCTCTGCTCCCTGCGCTTCGCTGAAGAAATGGCCGACGTCACTGTAATCATCGTCGCTCTGTGGAGCTGTGCGTTGCTGCGTTAGCAGCTTGCCACCTGAAAGCAGCACTGGGTTCGTCGTTAGTGGGAGAACTGGTGGTGTCAGTGTCGTGAGAGCATCGAGCGTGAATCCAGAGTAGCTGTCTGCACAGCAGTCGCTGCTGCCAGCGCTACTGTCACCACTCTCCATGAGGTTCTTGGCAGCACTCGGTGGCAGAGAAGGCGACGACGGCGCAAAGAGCAGCGAGCGGTTGGCTGCACTCCCGAGCGACGCGTTCTCCGCCATGTCGAACGTCTCGGCACTGAACGCCGTGTACGAGTTGCTCTGCTGGTCCTGGAGCGTGCGGATCTTCGCGAGCTCGCTGTTGCAGTGCTTTGCGACTGCCGATGGCACCCCGTGCTTGAGCTTCCCAGCGCTTCGCTGCACGAACGACAGGATCGATGGGTACCCACGCGCCCTCGAGTCCGTGAGCACGTAGCTTCCACCTCCTCCGCTTTGTTGTTGTGACAAGCCGAGGTTCTCGATGAGGCAGTTCTTCATCTCGCGGCGTCCTGTGTACGGCGGCGCCGTGTGGATCTTGACGTACGAGAGCGTGAACTTGGTCGGATGCGACTCACTGAAGCGGATGAGGAACGTGCCGTCACCCGAGCGTGACTTTGAACCAGGAGACACTGGTGGAGAGTGAAGACTGTTTGATGATGATGAAGAGCTGTGATTCGCCAGCACGCGGTCGGCTTCAGCTCGACCGAGCAGGCCGTGGAACCACGGCACGAGCTCGCCATTCACGCAGAAGCAGCTCACTACCTGCACATGAAGTATCATATCAATACACACCGGATACCTGTGTGAGCAATAGAGCTTGTCTAACTGCAATGGCTGATGCCTCGTACCTTGGAGATCGTGAGCTCAAGCGGCCCAAAGCGCGCGACAAAGTAGAGAAACTGGCACGCACACACACACATAAGCAAAACGCATACATACACACAGAGTCAGTGTTCGACCTCCAGACAGCCATAGACTTTCCCGATAAACGTCGTACGCACGTCACGCTTGGTCACGAAGCCGTGCCGCCACGCGTTCTCGGCCACGCAGTGCTTGACGATCGCCGCGAGCTCGTCCTGTGAGAGCTCTTCGTTCTTGTGCCGTGGCGATTGTACAATGTCGCAGACCTGCAGCAGCAGTGGGAAGAAGAGCGACTTGAACGGAATGCGCTCGCCAAATGCGCTGAAGTGGCGGTCCCACCAGCGCTCGGCCGCCGCGTCCATGGCCGTCGCCACAGGGAACGCTTCGGCGTTCGTCGCTCCCATACTTTTTTCTTTTCAAGCTGATGTGCGTCTCTCTCTCGAAGAAAAAGAATCGCTGCCAAATAAGGTCGCAATTTTAGTTGACAAAATAAATAATTTGTTTTAGCACATGGCTTTGATAGGCTTGGACGGGAGGGGTTGAGCCCGAGCCTAGTAGGAGGTCAAAGCATGGAGCCTCCGAGCTCTCTTCGGCATTCCCTATTAGAGCGCTTGAAGCCTGGTCACAACCAAGTCGATCTCAAAACGATTCCAGTGGCTCCAGCTTCCGTGGTTACGTACTACTAGTAGTAGTTACTGCTTACGAGGCGAGATGGGTACACTTTGCGCCAAGAGCTGTTCGAGACCATCAGCGTCAAACTGCTGCTGCACTTACTGCTGTATCTGCCTGGAGCTGTCGATCAGCATGGACTTTCTGGACGGACCCTCCGGTTGCTGGAGCTGCTGGAACTGGTGGTGCGGATGACGCTGACTCATCTTGCGCATCGACGGCTGGTGCTGCTGGCGCACAGGTAGGGCCGTTGCGGCGCTCGTGGTGGCTTCATGGCCCACCCCAGGTCTCGGACTGGAATGTGCTCCGATACTAAGTTCGAGTTGCGAACGGGTATCTAATGGCGCCACTCTACCCGGTGATACTGATAGAGAAGTGCCATCAGCTGAGCGTCGTGGTGATTTTGGTGGCGAGGAACTCGTACTGGGAGTTGGTTGGTTTTGGGCTGAGGTGATCATGAGCCCAAGAAAACCGTCAGCCAACTGCGCTGCTGGTGACGTAGTAACTCCTAACTGATGCTGCTGGTGGTGGATGCGGCTTAGCCGGGGTGAGAGCTGCTGCGGCTGCTGATGCCGTGGTGATAACTGAATCGAGCTCGGACGATCTGGAGAATGGCTGTTGTTGTTGGAGTTTGGCGAGATGCTCAGACTTCCTAAACGGGGTTCCACTGCAGGCGAATCGCTCACTCTCGTCCCACTCAGCTCCAGCGGAGAGTAATTGTACTGCGCTCCAGCATTGCTGAACCTCGGAGACGGAAGCTGAGACGATGGTCGCTTGTAGGTCGCTGACCGCGATCGGGGCGTCAAGGGTGTGCTTCCGATAGACAAAAGCTCCGTTGTTGTCGCAACTCCGTCCCGCTGCTCGTCGACTTTGCGGTAGTTGTTGAGTAGCTGCTGCTGCACTTGAGAGGCCACGTACGCCTGGTTGATCCTCAAGTACTCGAATGTGCTGGGCATAGAAGTCTTTGCACCTCCACTCACGCTCTTGCGAGGCGAGAGCGTGCCTGACTGGTGCTGGGTCTGTCCAAAGTCGAACTTGTTGCCTCGCAGAAACCCTTGACCCGAGATTCCATCACCTGGCGTCATACTCATGTTGATCTCGCCGCCACCGTCTTGGTTGAAATCGCGCCAGTTGATGCCTCCTCGTCCCGCTGCACTACTGCCATTGGTGATTGACGACCGACCAAGCGCTGAGGACTTGAGCACGAAACTCGGGCGAGACACCATGTTCATGAACTCACTGCCGTCCATATTCCCAATGCTGAACACGACGCCGTTGCTGCTGCCACTTCCACTGAATGGACGAAGCGATCCTTTCGTCACTGCCGGCGAGAGCCCTGACTTCTCCTGGCCTTGGACATCGAAATGACTTGACGTTGAACCAAGAGGAGTCTGGAGATCAGCGAGCGGGTCTGACATCGTGGTAGAAAAGATTAGGCTTCGGTACACTTTACTCTCAAAATGTTGGGAATCGTGCTCTCTCACCAAAGACGACGTTCGTTTTCAAAGCCGTACCCTCGAACTGTTGCGGGTTCCTCTCTCTGGATCGGCTGTTGGCGGATGAGAGGCGGCTGAGTCTCCGCGAAGCCTCGTTCTCACTTGAAGAGCCACACCGCGAGGCAGACTTCTTGCCTGTAGCACGCAGGCGAAGTATATTTGGTGAGTATACTTGTGCTCCCTTCATAAGTTGATTGGCATACAAAGCACTTACGGATGGTGACATCGAAGGATTTCGAACGCTTCGAGGTAGCACTTGCACTATGGGCTTCCCGTTCAGCTAGAGACGGTGAGGTTACCTTGAACTCCAAGTTCTCGTCTGCAGTAACCGGTGCTTTCAGTGGGGGAACAACCACTGATCTTGTCTTCAGGTCAATACAGATTTGAGTACCCACAACTGACTCCTCATGCAAAGCCTGAAGCGGTTCGGCTTTCGAGCCATCGTTGGTCTCCTCGCCACCGCCTTCACCTTCCTCTGCAACATTCAGTCGATCACGAAACATTTGCGCCGCGACACTGTTCACCTCTGCCTCCAAATCTCGCGAGATCTCGTCCATCGAGACAGCCTTCGACTCTTTGAGAATGTCGATCAGGTTGATATCTGACGACCAATACCAGACCAGTACGTTAGCGTACTGCTGAATCATGAACACGAATCAAGCGATATGGTAGAGCGACAGCTTCAAAGTACCTTCGAGTGGCTTGAGCAGGTACTTGGCGTTCCAGGCAAAGGTGAGGCTGTGCATGATGCAGTAGAGCAGCGAGATGTACTGATGACACATGGTGAACCTGGTTAGAAACCATACTTCTTGCCCCTCCATCAATATTATCGGCTTTCCAACGTACATCCTCGGGTTCAACCGTGTCCGTCCACAAGTCTACATAATAACGGTAGCGGACACACTGATTAACAATGAAGCAATTTGGGGATCACAACTGTCCTGAGAGATCATCAAGTACGTACCGACTAGCTCGAACATGGAGAGGTGGAAGAAGCGAAAGTCCAAGTGGTCCGCGCCGTTCGCATCCCGTTCCCAGTCATCGTGGATCAGCTCTTTCGACGCGTTCAAATCAAACTCGGGCAGGATGAGCCGATGCAGGCGCAGCATGTACGCCTCGTACTCGGGGAAGCTCAGATTCTTCTCGTCATCTTGGGCTGCGCTCAGCCAGAGCCGCTGCGTGAGCGCGACCATGTGTGGATGCGTTTCCAGCGCAGCGCGTTTGCGCAAGTTGCCCTATGAGCAGCGGTTAGTTGTCGAGTTAATGAGTGATAGATGGCGTAGAGCGTGGCTGCACCTCAGTGTAGTGCTCGAGGTCGCCCTGAAGGCGATATGTGACATCCTCGCCCTGCTCAGAGTTCATCTCCGTGATGACGTGCCTGCGAACACCAGCAAGTGATCCATGTGAGTGAGCTGACATGAGGATCAGAGGATTAGAGTAGCAGCAACTTACCCTTCTTTGACAAGACTGTTGACTTGCGACTGCACAGTCTGGAGCGCTTCATCGTCCATGGAGATGCGGGCAATCAGCGCGGTCGGCCTGTGAGTTTCAGACGACTCAGCTTAGAACCGTAAGTATAGCCATAGCTCCATAGCTCCACTAGCTCACCGTCTTTGATTCGCTCGATCCTGCATCTCGTGCCCATTACTACCGCTCCCTGTGCTCGTTGCCTTTGCGAGCACGGGGAACCGCCGTAGGTTGATCAGCGCCTTGACAGTTCCCTTGAAGACCCGAAGCTTCCGATAGTACACCTTGAGTGAGAGCAATGACTTGTCGCTATTCAATGTGGTTGAAGACTCTTGGCGCCGACTGCTGTTTGAGCGGCTCATTGCGCCATTCGTCTGGGAAGTCGCGGTCGTGCCGCCATTCCAGCGGCGAGGAGGGAGGCTTGCGTCCTTGCGCTCCACGCTCGTGGAGGCCACGAGCCCCTTCATCTCGAGCTTGCTGCTCATAATCTCCATTGCCGATCCTGATTGGCTTGTCCTGCGTTATGTGTGAGGCCTTTAACGAGCAGCTGACGTGGCGGGGATGGCTCTTGTGTCTGTGCGGAATGTGCCCACCCATGCGTGTCAAGCTAGTGTCTCTTCGATGTGACGCGCATCCTTGATTGGCTTGACTATAAATAGAGTTGAAGGCCCACTCTGATGCCAATCAAAAGTGATGCCAATCAAAACAAGATCCAAGAGCTCCGATTATGGAGTTGGCGGAGGCGTGTTCTGCTATCTATTCGCAGTCGCTGACTACTCTAGTGCTGCTAAACATTATGACCATGCACCAGTCAGTACCTTGCTATTTCCAGCTGCTCCTCCTGTCTTCCGCGTTGCAACTCAACGCGAAGCTCGTGCTTTACAGCGATGCATCCATCGTAGGAATAGAGCTCGACTGAGCCTCAACGTTCGACTCGAATGCTGAAAGCTGATGATGCTAAAGCTGTTGCTGTCACTGAGGATGCGCCGGGGAAAATGAGCGACGACAACCAGCGAAAGGTCGTCTTCTACGTGCTTGTCTCAAAGCTCGACAGCTCGGCGCAGCCGCTCGTGTTCTTCCCGTATCCGCCATCAATCCAGATCGAGCGCGAGTGCCCCGCTGGCTACGAAGGTACCGCTCGTTACTGGTGTCTAGTATATTCACCTGCAGTAACATTGGCTTACAAGTTCACGCCTTCTTACATCAATAGTCCGACAGATAGACGCGTCAAGCTCCGGCATTCGCATCTCGTTCACGGTGACCAAGCGCTTCATGTACAACGCGATCGCGCACGTGTTCAAAGCCACCAACATCCGCAAATCGACCACCACGTCCTCGAACTGGAACATCTTCTGGGGTCACCACCTCAAGGCAAGTGAGTTCTCAGCACTGCTTCCGTTCCAGCGAGTGAACCATTTTCCCGGGAGCTTTGAGCTCGGGCGCAAGGACCGTTTGTGCAGCAACCTGCTGCGCATGCGCAAGAAGCATCCGCAGGCGTATGCGGCTGTGATCCCCGAGACGTACTTGACAGCGAACGAGTACGACAAACAGCAGTTTCTCACGCAGTTCCACACCAGTCCACACGATCTCTGGATTCTCAAGCCGCCTAATTTGTCCTGTGGACGCGGCATCAAGCTGGTGACCGCAGCGTCCAGCGCGACGCCAAAGCTGTCCAAGAAGAACGCCTACGTGGCCCAGGTGAGGCCTTTTGCCAATTAGAGTAGCTTTGCTATCCGCAGCCTAAGGCTATCACTGACACAGAGTCGTCGTGCCATATCAGAAGTACATTGCGCAGCCGTTCCTGATCAACGAGCTCAAGTTCGACCTGCGCATCTACGTGCTAGTGACGTCGTACGACCCGCTGCGCGTCTACCTCTTCAACGACGGTCTCGTGCGCTTCTGCACGGAAAAATATTCGACGAGCAAGAGCGCGTTGCAGAACCCATTCGGGCACTTGACCAACTACAGCGTCAACAAGAAGAACACGGCGGCCTTTCAGCAGAATCAGGACATCGGAGGCGACGACGAGAGCGCCTTCAGCAGCAGCAAGTGGAGTCTGCAGATGCTCTACAAGTATCTGGAGGAGCAGGGAAAAGCTAAGCAGCTCGTGGACTTCCAGGTCGCCCTAGAGGATCTCATCATCAAGACGCTGTTGGCCGTTGAGTCCAAGATCACGATGATGGCCGGTGGTGGACTGGCACAGAACGGCTTTGAGCTCTATGGCTTTGACATTCTCTTGGAAAACGAGAACATGAAACCCTGGCTGCTTGAAGTGAACGTCTTTCCGTCGCTGAGCAGCTCGTCGCCCATGGACAAGCGTATCAAGACGATCCTCGTGAGCGACATGTTCCAATTGGTTGGCGTGCCCTTCCAGGACCCACAGAGTGCGATCCAGCAGCTCGAGAAAGACAAACAGGAGCGACTCCACGGTGTGAACCGACTTCGCAAGGCGAGCATCGCGACGCCTCCTCATTCTCAGAAGAACCATAGGAAGCAGACTCTTGAAGGGCTCCTTAAGAACACTAATGGACCACTGGAACTCAGTGACGAAGAGCTCGAGATCGTCAAGCAGATGCAGGAAGAGGAGCTGCGAAGGGGCCACTTCAAGCGCATCTTCCCCACGCCCCACTCCTTCGACAAGTACCACGAGCTCTTTGAGACCCCGCGTTTCCGCAACGTGCTTTGCATGCTCTGGCTGCAGCGCACAACGAGTCAAAGCGGTAGCCATCGTCGGCGCGCCCAGTCTTCAGTCGTGCCGTCCAAAGCCAGTGGTATGTAGCAACTCGCAAAAGAGAGAAAAAGGTTCTGGCTCATGTTGTCTATTGTTCTTCGTCACTTGGCTGTGGGCCAGTGATCTCATTCTGAGATTGTGACGGCTGCTTGACTTGGCTCTCCAGTTGCGCAAACTGCTGTTTGATCTGCGCCAACGTTGCCTGCACGTCGCTGCCATTGGCTTTCACGTGCTGGTGCAGCTGGACGAGCTTCTGCTCCGTGAACGCGAGGCGCTGCGACAGTTGCGTGAGTTTGGCGTCCACGGCCTTCATGATCTTCGTCTCCATCTCGCGCTCGAGCATCTGCTGGAAGTCCTTCATGAGAGCCTGCGTGTCCATTCCACCAAAGGCAGCAGGGATCCCACCGCTATTCAGACTCAAACCTGCGAGCGGATGAGCTGCAAAGCTGGCTGTCGTTGGAGGCGCTAGAGTCGGTCTAGCAATCGTGCATGCACACTATTAGACCAGTGCAACACAGCAATAGAGGCTCACTACATTGAGACAGCCTTTTGACCTACCTGTCCGTAAACTCTGGATCACCTGGCATTTGAAATGGACTAGTCGCTGGAGCAGCTGGAGTAGAAGCTGGAGGGGGCGGGTGGTCGTATAGCTGCAGAGGGACGTACGCGCACTTGAGCTCCTGTATATGCAGCACGCTCTTGTCACCCGTGAGCGACACGAACTTGACGCGCAGCTTCTGCATCTCCTTCAGGATATTGTGCTTGCTCTCGCGCTGCAGAAACTCCTCCGAGATCGCAAAGAACTGGGTAGCGGCACCACCAACTCCGCTCTGCTTGACGCCGCGGAACGTGCCCAAGTACACCTCTCCCTGCTCGTCTTCACCCAAAAGGCTGCGTCGCACGCCCTCGATGAAGAGCTCCACATGGCGCGCCGAGCAGACGATCTCCAGTTTGAGCTGCCGGCACCGCAGCGGCTCGGCGGTGGGCCATTCGAGCGCCAGCTCGCACGGCACTTGCTGCTCCGTGTCAAGGGATTCTGGACGCGTGAGCACCAGCGGCAGCTGCGAGAGCATGAGTCCATGTACGACTGAGGACACACTCTGCGCCTCCAACACGGCGACGGGCTCCGCCGCATCCCACGACGAGATGAACGTCGCCATCTTCTTGTCTACTTGTTGTCTGTCAATCAGGAGCGCTCGAGCAAAATGCAAGATGAAGAGGTATATGCATTTTGCCTTCAAAGTAAGCTAGCCATATTGCTGCTGATATCGAAAAACAAATCATGAACCTCTTTATCTTGGTTTGAAGGGTATCATCTCCTTTATGAGCTCAATTCGCCACTCAAGCAGCGATCTCACATCACCATGGCGAGCGTGCTCTTCGTGTGTCTGGGCAACATCTGCCGCAGCCCTGCGGGTGAGGGCGTCTTCCAGTCGATGGTGGAGCAGAGGGCGTGCGAGAGCGGCGTGGACGCGGCCACGTTCTGCGTCGACTCGTGCGGCACGGGCGGCGGCAACGCTGGCTGGTACTTGCCCGGCGGCTGGGCGTACCATGAGGGCGAGAAGTCCGACTCACGCATGACCAAAGAGGCCAAGAAGCGCGGCTACACGCTTACGTCTCGCGCGCGTAGCCTCACGAAGAAGGACATTGAGGAGTTCGACTATATCATCTGCATGGAGGACAAGAACCGCGACGCCGTGCTCGAAGCCGCCGCATCGTGGGGCGGCGACGAGTGCAAGGAGCTCGCGAAGCAGAAGGTGAGTGTGAATATTATTATGTGATGTGTTAATGGAGACTGATGCTATGTAATAAATGCGTGACAGGTGACGATGATGACATCGTACTGCAGCAGCAAGTTCGCATCAGCGACGCGCGTGCCAGACCCATGGTACGAAGGCGGCTTCGACCACGTGCTCGACCTGCTAGAGGATGCATGTGTGGGTCTCTACGAGAGCATCACCAAGCAACACTTGTCGCCATAAATATGTTATCAGCACCTCAAGTGTGTCGAAGAAGGCTGCTCGCTCCTGAAAAGCGTGAAGCACGTCTGCTTCCATCATCGTTTTGTAATAAAGGCCAGAACACGCCTTTATTATTGTTCCATTGTTCATCAATAAGTTTTCGATCACCTGTGAGGCTGTGGTGAAGCTGCTCCACCAGTCCTGGATCAAAATGCTCACATACCGTATTCTCATGCAGTGCCATTAACGCTATCTGCACTCATAAATACACCCAAGATGGATGGAGATCCATGGTGCCTTCTGCAGTGGCACCCGCTGTCGGAAACTCTTTATGCATACATACACTCTAGCCTTCATCATCTTCTACCTGGAGAAGCTCAGAGAAACCTCAAAAGTTGGTCCTCAGCACTTCAGTCAGCGCGGAAAGCGAACAGCTCTGGTAGCGAGGCACTTGGCGATCTGTCGTGCTTTAATCACCCGCTTCGTCAGTCTCCAGCTGCAATGGAGAGAGCGTCAGTGTCCTGGGCACTATGGCGACCGTCCTGCGTCGGTATTGGAACGGTTGCGGCATCTTGAGCGTCAGGAGACCTGTCGTGCGATGGTGACAACGGTGACTCCTCGATACCCTGCTCCATGTCTACATCGTCATCTTCTCCACCGTTGCCGCTCTTTTGCTTCTTTCGTTGCTCGTTTGCGTGCTCGCCATTGCCGTCATTTTGATTCGCGTCTTGCCCAACCTCCTGTTCACCACTGCTGTCTTTCTGCTCCTCCTTGTGTCCGATTGCCCGTTCGCCACTGTTGTTCACCTGCTGGTCGAGCCCTTCAACGTCCTGCTCGTCATCACCACCGTCCTTCTGCTCCTCATTCTCTTCCTCCTCGCTTCCCTTCCTTTTCTCTCCAAGCAGGGCATCCAACTGCACGCGTTGCTCGAGAAACTGCTGGTGCTCGGCTTGCTGTTGTTGCTGCAGGCGCGCGAGTTGCTGGAGCAGCTGCTGCTGCTGCCACTGGAGCTGCGCGTGGAGCTGGTGGCCGAACTGACGCTGCTGCTCATGAAGCTGTTGTTGCTGCGCCGTGAGAGTCGACAGTCCATTCGACTGCTGTGCCTGCGTCTGGCTCAGCTCCTGCTCCTGCTCCTGCTGCCGGAGCTGCCGCTGGAGCTGCTCCCACTGCAGGCGCGTGCGGAACTTCTTGAGCCAGTAGGCCAGCGTCGTGCGGTTCACGTGCAGCAGCGTGGCCGCGAGCGAGCTCGAGAAGCCGTGCTGCACGAGGATGTACGCGGCGCGCAGCTGGAGGTCCGAGATCGCCGGGTGCTCTCGTGGCATCCTTGTTGCTTGATGGTCCTTGTCTTGTGATGGCTTGAAAATGAGAATGAGCCGCTCGAAAATCGAAACCAGTCGTGATGACGCAAACAACTGGACCGTGTTTAAGTTGCTTTTTGTATACTTCGTCGACGGGTTGCATCGTTTTTCTGGCCAGATACGGTTCAACATTGTGCGCAAAGAGACACGGTTCGCTCTTAACCGGCACAAAGGAGTGAACCGTATCTACAGGCGGATCTTGAAGAGCTCTTCATGAGTCGCAATAGTAAGCCAACTGAAGGAGGACGACGACTGGAGGATCGATGCGTGACGCTGCTCTGCGGCACACGAGCCACGAACAGCAACAGCAGCAGCAGTGGAGAGTGCATGCGTACGCACCGCTGGATGATGGAGAGGCAGTGGCCAGCACACTGATGCAAAGTGATGATGACGCCCTGCGCTGGAGCGCTGAGAGCACCGTTGACACTCATCCCCGCCGTCACCAGCAGAGACACGATGAGCCGCAGCATGTCTGGCCACGAGAAATCAAGAGTAAAGGGTGCACAATGGTCGTCGCGCTCTTTCGTGATGGCTTTGTTTGTCGCCACTTTACGGACGCGAGTGAGAGCGTCGAGGGCTTTGCGCAGCCCTACGACTCGGATGCGAGGTATGCATCCATATTGAATTCTAGAGTTGTTGATACATGTGTGCTCAGCTAAGGGCTACTGGTGATGATCTGTCTGTGTATACAGCTACTTTCTCGGATGTATCGAGCGAGGCGTCGTACCAGACGGACTCGCGGACATGGTACGTGAATGCTTGTGTGATTCTCTTATCATGATCGTACAATAGACCTTCTTTCATTTAAAGCACCAGCGCTTAACAGATCACTGGAGCGAGCTCGGACGACACTGTCGCTGCAGAGTTATGGGACTATCGAGAGTCCGCAACGATGTGCCCTCTGTCTTCCGTGGCGCTGCCACGAGCCTCGCCGCTGGCAGCGCAGAATCGAGGCTGCAAGGTCTGGGAGGTGCTGCTGAGACCTGACGAATCGAGCCATTACGGCCATGCGGGTGAGTTCGGCCATTTCCCAGAGCTCAGTCCTGGAGAACTGGAAATCCTCGCAGGGGATGCGGAGAGACAGCTATTGGAAAACGGGATCCCGTTAAGCTGGGGAACACCAAGCTCTTCTATTTGCCAGCCAGACCTGAGCGAGTTTGGGTTCACCAGTGGACTAGAGCCTGGCTTTGGAGATTTCGGACTCCAAGATGCCTGGATCAATGCTGAGCTGAGAACGAGGGTCTCGAGCGAATCTCTAGCAGGCAGCTGTACTGCCAGACTCAACCTCACCCTGGATCAGGATGCGTTCCCGAGTTTAGGGCCTTCACGCCACGCTGCGTCCTCCGTTCTGCTGTCGCCCACAGAACCGAAGCGACAGGCGATTAGCGAAGCCCAGCGGCAGCAAGTAGCGCGGCAGAAGAAGAGCAAGAAAAAGAAGCAGCAGCAGCAAGCAGGAACAGCAGGTACGTCGCGATCCACTTGAATCCTCATCGATATATCATTGAACTGACTCGTGGCTGCATTCATTTTTCACTACTGCTACTGCATTCCAGGCGAAGCGAGTTCGACAGCAGATAGGGTAGGAAGCTCAAACACTGCTTGCTCCAAGCTAATGCTCTCAGACTTATACCTACACGTTGTCATCTTTCTCGTTGCGCAGGACTCACTCAGCGCCTCAGAGACTGTCGAAAAGGTGTCGAAACCGCGGAAGCCTCGCAAGCAGAACACTGCCACCGTCTTGTGCTCGGCATCAGAAAGCACCGAGCTGAGACCTCACGTTGCTGACTCCAAACCGCCGGCTTCGAGCCCCTCGACTCGGATGAAGCGTGCCAATAACAACAGCCCAATCACAACTCCTAAGAGCAGCAACAGTGAAGCAGATCTTGGCCACGGTGGCAAAGCGGTCTCACCCTACTCGTCACTACCACCACTCCCTGCGACGCAGCACTTTTTATCAAAGCTCAAGGGGAAGCGACAGCGGCAGAACAGCTTTGAGGAGCTCCAGCACGGAATGCCTGTGCGCCTGACAATCAACCACATCGGCATCTTCTTCCACGCGGCCATGCGCTTCGAGCGCCAGCACGCGTTCTTCCTCCACGTATGTTTGTCTGAGCAGGATGCTCATCCATTTTCCATGACACAGGTGGATGAGCCACGTGACTTTTAACTGCGAATGTGTGTACTTGTTTGTAGACGAATGTGGCGCGCTTGATGAGCCCCGAAGAGCCACTTCGTGCGAGCAATGTGGTGAGAATATTCAGCAACGTGCTGGGTTTCACTATGAGCCTGGAGCGCATCCTTCTAGTAAAAATCTAACTATTGTACTGAAATGTATGTCGTAGCGTCCAGTCGGCAGCATGGACCACCTCGCCGAACAGCTTGGTGCCACGAAAAGCCCGGCTGAAGTCGCTCAAACAGTAAGAAAGGCAGCGCAAGACCTTTCTCTGGGCGTTGAGAGCGACGAGCATGGCGATACGTGGGGCACAATAGTGTCAGCTACAAAACCCTTCAACTCCAGGACCCTGAGCTCCAACGTCCACGGATGGGGCACACAAGCGTATCCGATTCAGCTCCCAGCGCCGTCAGTGATCGACTGTGAAGTCGATTTTGCGTCGCTGCAGAGCGCGTGGCTGGCATTGGCCGATCCTTGATGGTCAAGTACACCTGGGCGCAGTGGTAATAGTCGATTTGATGCAGACACAGAGCGTCGGAACTCCTCATTCGCCTTAGGACTGAAGCCCACTTTACTGACCAATTGTAAATAAATATCTCGGTATTGATTCAAGTACTGATCAAACCTGAAGTCATCAAGCAGCTCTCGTAACCCCACAAGTCTCATCAAAGCCGCATTTGGTTCTCACAGGTGCGGAGACGTCGGTGGTGGGCTCTGTTAGTTGGTGGTGGGCTCTGTTAGTTGGCGGCGTGCAACCACACGAACTTGAAGCTGAAATCTGCACCTATACAGTTGTTCCGTCACGTGATAGTTAAAAAATCGTACTAGGAAGAGAGTAACCAAGTCAGACGGCGTACTCGACGTACCGCAGTGAACGAGCGAGGTCTGCACGACGTAGAAGAACCACATGAGGATCTTCGAATGCACCATGGCCCACTGGCGCTGCAGCATAAACGCGAGCTGCCGCGTCGTGTCGATCCGGAGCTTCTTCTTGAGCACATACGTCATCATGATGAGAGAAATGAGCTCCAGCACGACGTAGATGAAGATGTTGAACATCATGCGTCCCAGTTCGTGGCCCTGCAGATGCACTAGCTGCGAGTAGAACTCGCGGTTCTTGAGGCGCAGCACAGATAAGACG
Source organism: Globisporangium barbulae (assembly GCA_023337805.1). Lineage (NCBI taxonomy): Eukaryota > Oomycota > Peronosporomycetes > Pythiales > Pythiaceae > Globisporangium > Globisporangium barbulae. Next base: position 32,032 of record JAADXK010000040.1, on the reverse strand, counting down.
TACAGACCTAGGATGGTGAGACAAGCACCACATGCGATCAGTATGTTCATGGCCAAGTACTGGCTGACAATAGAGATAGAGCTGGTACGACTCACTGTAGATGACTGGGATGATCACTTCCGTGTACTCGACGAGGATAATGAACTCGGTCGTGAAGAGTAGACGCGTGCACTCTTGCACGAAGCGCAGTCGCTCAGTACTAGTAGATCTTTGGACCACTCTGGCTCAGGGCTTGCAGTAAGGTGTCCTGGTGCTGAGACCTTGCACTGCTCTGGTTCAGCACAATCACGGGTTTATCACTTGCAAAGGACAGCAAAGGCGATACTACTGGGACACTGGGGGACGGTACGATGGCACCGAGCTTCTGGGCATGGGAGCTCGGCGCCGAGAACGGCCATGAGACCTGCTTACTACCCGTTGCCGATGGACTCGTCGCTACTACCAGCGATCGGAGGCTGAGCATGCGCAGCGACGAGTGTGTGCGCACTTTGACGTCGTCGTCGATGATCAGGAGTGCGACCTCGGCGCAGTCCTTGCCGCTGTAGGCGTGGCCTTCAATTGGGATCTTGCGAATGAGCTCGTTGATCTCGGCGATGATCTTGTCGCCATCGCGGTGAGCACGAGCGACGTCGTGAGCGACGACGCATTCTGCATCGAGCATGCCACGTAGAGCGCGTTGATGATCTCGATGTTGAAGACCACGATCTCGGGTTTCATGTCATCGAGGCTGCCTAGAAATCGGCTAATCCAGTTCTTCGTCGCGATCTTGATGAGCGGTAGCAGCAGCACGAACGTCGGCTGCAGGTTGTGGTGCACCGAGACGAGCCCAAAGATGTACACCGGGTAGATGAGCGTGAGCGAGATCTGACCCAGGAACACGATCAAAAAGTTCTTCATGCTCGCGCAGAACTCCGCGCTCTGCTGGAATTGCTTGCTTGAGTTGAGCAGGAAGAGCGCGATCATGGACGAGGCCCACACGGGCGTGCCGATCACAAGACTGAACGGCAGCGGGAAGTCGATCACAGGGGACATGGCGTACTGCGTGCTGACCCCCGCGGCGCTTGCGAGCGCAGTGATGAGCGCCATCTGCCGGGTCCCGAGATGCACGCCGGCTGCTGTGTGGCGGAACTGCTCGAGAATGGTGTACGAGATGAACGCGACCGTGAAGTAGTTGCGGCACCAGTCCACGCAGTTGGCGTCCGTGCCAGCTTCAGGTCGCGCGAGCGAGACGCGATCGATCAGCGTCATGAGCACGAGGCAGGGCGCGGGCGCGAGCGCACACACGACCATGACGCGCGGCGCTCGTGTGCTCCGTGTACTCGACCAGGTTCTTCATGCGCTGGATCGAGTACTGGCCTTGGAGCTCGACCTAGACCGCGAGCCACGAGCTCCAGATTATCTTGAGGCAGCGCAAGACGAGCCCCATGCTTCTCTGAGACACTGGGTGAGTGGCGTTATGAGGAGAGACTTCACGACTGGGTAGCGAGACAGCGGCAAAAATACCTCAAATGTATTCGCTGAGTGCCAACAAGCATCCGCATCCCCGTGGGAAAGCATTAAGATCGCTTCTATGCAACGAGACGCTGAACGCAAACAAGCGCAAGAGAGACGAGTACGAAGATCGTGACGATGGGACTGTGCTCGAGACTTACGGCGAAGACAAGATGCACAAGCTGTCCAAGTACTACTTCGACAATGGCTCAGAGAGGGCGCTGAGAGACCGCTTTGACTTTCTCCTAGGGCACTCCTTGATAGCGAGAGGAGAAACCACGCGCCATATTCAGCACCCAGATGGCAGTTTGAGAGAACTAAAAGCGAAGCGCGGCGCTGCAAGAGAAGCGCTCATTGTGATCATCAGCAGATGAAAAACCAACCTAGCCGGCCGTGTCGAGTATGGTCCAGCTGTGCGATACAGGGAAGTAAACTTGTGTGCAATTGGCGCGTTGGCTCTGTACTTATTTCAACGGTTCGATGTGTCCGGCGAACGATTTCCAGACTTCACAACTCGAGCGAATTGGTACGACACAGCGCTCATCAAAAGCACCGAGTTGACCAGTATTGCCTGACAACAAATTCGAAACATTGCGCAAGAGTTCTGACAGGGGTCGATGCTTTCGATGACGACTTTGGTATGCAGCGCGCGACTCAAGCTCCTCTTCCCTTCAAATGCGATGGCAAGTTTTCCCACAGGTTGAGCTGTGGCTGGAACGCATCGAAGCTAGGGTCCTGCAGAAGGACATGGCGACCAAGAAGTTTCTCGAGCTTCTGCGATTCCTACGCTGGGTCCTCGTACAAGACTCAGTTCTCCTTCGACGCCAATATCTCAGCCACAGCATACGGAAGCACAGCCTCTTCTAGTCGAGCGAGTACGAAGAGTTCAACAGCAAATGTTTCGAGTTGTGGTCGAGAAGCCCTAATCGACCACCGACTAGCGTGCGCGGTGATGATCGCGCGAGTTCCATTGACATGCACGAAGTTCGCGCCAATTTTCAGCAAGTGCACGCTGAGCTACGGACGCTTGGAACCGAGCTGGGGCTACTGCGGTCAATATTCTCGAATGGATTCAAGATCGTGCCTGTCGAGTCGTATGGCACGCTGGAGAAAACTGTGCAGCAAAAGAACCCAGTGATCAAAAAGCCGAACGTCATGGCGTACAGACTCTCTTCGTGCCCCCACAACCGTCGAAGAAGTGTAGGAAGAGTACGAGACTGAGTTACCTGGTCATCCATCAATGAAGCTTCTCGAAGATACGTTTGGCGCAATTTGGAGAAGTCTAGAGAAGGAAAGGCGCTTCTTCTCCCATCGGAAACTGTTCTACAACGCAATCAAGACGATGCCGAAGGAGCTAAACATTTTGGAGGGAAGGCAGCAAAGCGCTGGAGTAAAAGAGACTGAAGTCTAAGCAAACTTTAAACGCGTTCAGGATTCAGTTCATAAGCAAGGGGATCTCAATTTGCGTTTATATTCATAGCCCTCTTCTGCTTCTTATGTATGTTGCCATTCATTTCTGTTGGTAGTCCGTTTGAGGTCATGGAGGGCGTCCTGATAGTGCTGTTCTTCCATGAGCATCTTGTTCGTAGCACCCAGATCCTGCAGAGAAGCCGTCCAGGATCACTATGTCCACCAAACATAGCGGCTCAGCTGTTTCACCGTGTATGTGAACATCACGGCGTTGTAGTCGCTGTACATGCCGTCCAACGCTGTTGGGCGCTACATGCACGCCTACGCGGTCCGCCGGTCTCACCCTTTTGAGCGCCACCACGATTCACAACAGAAGGCGCGCGGTTCTCAAACGACTCGCCGTAACGGGCAGTGCGCAAGTTCGTGCTGCTTTTCAGATCTGACCATGAAGTAGCCACCAGAAACGTGAACCTCCACGTCATTGAAGCCCACTTGCTTGTCGCACAGGACACATCTCGACTACACCCACGATCTCGTTAGTTCTTAAGGCGCGCATCGTCTTGAAGCCCACGCTCTTGCCCTTGTCTGTGCACGTCAATGGCCAATATCGAAGTAGGTGGCCGACGCCGACATGATGTTATCTGCGCGATGAACGACGAACTCGAGGATGTTGCCCGATGAGCTGGTGAGGCCCATGAAGAACGTCGACAGGTACGTCGCGTACGTGGATGTGTGCGCGACCTTCTTGCAGGGCCTGTTGAAGAACGGGATTGTGCTGCCTCAGGTCCGTAGAGGAACTCGTAGACCGAGCCGTCCGAGCCAAAAAAAAGATGCGCCCGCTGCGCGTCATCACGATCTTGCGCACGACGCTGTTGTCCGTGCTCATGCTCAGCTTGGTGCGCTGCAGCTTCACGGCATCGCTCTTCGCGTCATTGTTCTCGAGCGGCACGGCCACAAGCAGCACCTCGACGGTCGTGGCCACCACGAGCACATGCTGCACCTTGTCCGTGAACACGCCCGTGACGAGCTTGACGCAGATGCCCACGGCCACGAGGGCTGGTCGAACTCAAACATCGCGGACTAGCCGCGCTATTTGTAGTTCCAGAGAAAGAGGCGCGTGTCCACGGACGTCCACACGTAGTCGATCACGTGCAGCAGCCCGAGAGCGTCAGCGCCTTGGTCTCCTCGAGCGAGCTCGCGATCACGCCCGGCAGCGGGATCACTTCTTTACGACTTGCGGGCGCCACTGCGTCGTGTATGGCTTGAAGAAGTAGTTCTGATCGTATAGGTCTGGGTACTGCGCGCCCAGCGTTGCACCGGTGCTGGTACAACTTTTGAGCCAGCTGAGGTTGCCAATTAAGAGTAGTTACCCACAAGTTCAATCGGTAAACGTCTATGGTTGCTCCTTTTAGGTGGAGCCATTCTGAATGGGTCGCTTGCGAAAGAGAAGAGCGCAAAAATTGACAAGCCAATAAATACATCAGAATGGAGCAGCGGCGGGAGCTCTTCGCACCGGACGACGCGGTGATGGCGAACGACAAGCGCCACGTCGACCGGCTGCAGAAACCGCCACTGTCGCCCATTCGCGTGCACGAGCCGCATGTCGCTGGCCCAGAGGACGACGACGACTTCATCATTGACCGCGACGTCCAGGCATCAGTCGGCAAGGAAAATGGCAACAACAACAGCAACAACGCACAGCCCAGCCACTCTGCAGCAACAACAGCAACACTGCCAGCGCCGGTTGTAGTAGCGAGCATCACGCATCACCATCATTCAGCACCACTGCCAGCGCTAAGCCAGCCTCGTCCACGGCTGTACCCGTGGCTGGACGAACACTCGATCAAGCGCGTGAACCAGCACAGCGCACTGCTGTCGACGAATGAGATCCGATCCGAGCTAACACGGCATGGCTACAACTCGATAACAGCAAATCACAGCGGCGCGAACCAGCACCATAGTGCTAGCGGGCAGCACCAAAGCGTACACACACGGCTGCTGCCACCGCCACCACCGGCGCAGGCGGCGCAACATCCGACGCGACCAAATATGGACTCCGGTTTTTGGCACGCAGTGACAGTGCCGGGAACCACAACAGCAGCGTACGGCAGCAGTAACAATAGCAGCAGGCGGCACTCGATCCTGCGCCTCGACTCGTCGCGTCGACCGCACAGCGAGCGCGGCATGAAGAAGAGTGCGTCGGTCGAGTTCAAACTGCACGACGGAGCGCATTTAAAGCACGCTGCAAGTGAGACGAAGCACTACAGTGGCTACACGCTCGGTCGAGACATGCCAAGGTATGAAATACACGCTCATGCTGCTTATGATAGTAATCGTATACATGCTAACAGGGCTTCTATGTGTATTACCATTATCATGTGCAGACGCTTGACCGAGGAAGAAAAAGAGGAGCTCTATCGCATCCGGCCGGACCTCGAGATCGAACCCACGCCGTTCTTCAAGGAGCAGATGGCGGAGCTTCAGCGGCGCAACCAGAAGCGCGTGCTCTTCGCCATGTTCGGCGGACTCATCTCGATCGTGCTACTGTTGGTCTTCTACGCGCTGTTGGCGCGCGGATGAGTAGACAAACAGACAAACGTGAGAGAGAGCGAGAGAGCATGCAATACGCTGAATGCGACTATAAAAGCGCTGCTCTCGGCTCTCTCTTGTCGGCGGTAAGCATGTACGACTATAGTAAGTTGAGATGAGAAATCTGGATGTACGTATATCCAGAAAATATGAAGTATACCAACTAACGATACTTATGATGAAGCGGCCGTGTGCTCTCTCTGTTTGTGATTCTTCGTAATGCCACTCAGACAATCTCAAGGTGGGTCTTTCATAGCGTGCAACACACCTACTATCCAGCTGCCGCACGATAGTAGCAGTCGTCCAGTGAGTCCTGTTTTTGACGGGAGCTGGCTAACCTGTGACTTGGCGCATTTCCTATTTCTGTTGCAACCTCTCTCAGTGGCTCTCGTCCCTTGCTGCAGCTTTGTGAGCAGTGGCATTTTGCGAATTCTCCACGCAGCAGATGACAACGAAACAGACAGCGATGGCGTCGAAGGACTGTACGAGACCGAAGACGCCGTCCGGTGGCGTCTTCAGCCTCGTAGTTCTTTTGACTTCACTATGATTGTTGTTGCTATTTGATTTTGCGACTTTACAAATGCTGTCCGCCATTCATGAACCAGCAGCGACGGACGAGGGCCGCTCAGAGAGGATTCAACAGAAATGAACGAGAACTGCGCCACGACACGGGTCCGCTCACGTCGAACCGCCCCAATGACAGTAGTAATACGAACCGCCTATTGCGGATGCTTGAGAGTTTCCGAGTGGCGTCACAAAGGATCACGACAGGCCGCACGACCATTTCGTCAGTCCATCTCTTTGCTGTCGCTCTTCCATCCGCAAGAGAGACATTGCTAACGCTATTGCAAGCAATTTCCAAGCAACAGGCCTGCATGTGCCATCAGTCACCATGGATCAACACCAACGCCACATCGATACGAAGCGTGCCTCGTTCAGGCTTTCCAACGTATATGATTGCTTCTTTTCTTCGCGGAGCGAGTCGAAGCGCGCACCAATCGATCATTCCTGCTGTCGCTGCTATCTTCGCAAGCAATGAGAACGGATGGCTCACTTCAAGTTCAACACATCAGTTAAAAGGTGTGGTCCACTTAACTATTACACCTATATGTTTGTGGGACACATTATATTTGACGTTACCATCAATTGCACTGGCTGAAAAGCTCCATCAACCAACAAGAAGAAAGGGTTCACTCCCATTCCACCGCGACACGCTATTGCCGCTGCTCTACGACGCCTACAAGTCTCACGCGCACAGCCACACACACAAAGCCGCCATGCGCCTGATCACCCACAACATGCTCATGTGCAACAAGAAGGGCGTCGCGAACGGCTTCCCGCTGCGTATCGAGGCGGCCGAGGTTGAGGTCGTGGCGTGCGAGTTCCAGGCGGCGTTCGTGCGCAAGATGCTGCTCAAGATCGACTGGGCCGCGTTCGTCGCCGGCGCCAAGAGCCTCAATGTGGCTGATGGACTTCCAGATGAGGTGCCTGGCGACGACGTGGACGAGGTGCTGCTGCGCAAGGTGCACCACGCGCTGCTGGAGGTGCACGTGAAGAAGGGCACGCTCGTGTGCCCCGAGTCCGGCCGCGAGTTCCCCATCATCGACAGCATCCCGAACATGCTCCTGCGCGAAGACGAGGTTTAGACTGTCAAGTGACGTACAGGCGTGGAAGATACAGAGCGACTAGGATACATAGAGAAGCGCTGGTGGTGTATATGACCTCACTAATGAACAGCGCATTTGCATAGTTTATTGGCACGAAAAGCGAGAAGCAGCGGCCTGTGACTGGAAAAATTGTCGTGTGTGTATGTCTAATTCACTGTCATGTCATCACATTGAGCCATTATCATCATTGCCTCTGTGCTAGTTCGCTTAATGTCAATTGGGCTTAGATGACTAGGTCCTGCGGCTTCTTGAATCCTGGCTTAGCGGTCGACTCGTCCAGGCTACACGGCAAAAAAGGCAACAGCAACACGCACTTTCATGAGCACCTAAGCCATTGTGAGCCTCTGCATAACAAGAAAGAGCAAAAGGAACGCACCTGTCGTCGTCATCATCGTCATTGCGGCTCTTGCCGGAGTTCTCTAACTGCGCGACGGCCTTGATCCACTGGACGCGCAGCTCAAACTCGCCTTCTTTCTGGTCTGCGATCGCAAAGCCGATCTGCAACAACACAAACGCACCCCGCATTAGAATCATTCAGCCACAATGGCAGCAAGCAGTTCCACTACAACGTACACTTCGGAGCTTCGACGGGTCCAGTGCGGTCTGGTCGTTGAACTTGTAGTAGCCTTTCGACGTGAGCATGAACTTGTTGAACGGCAGCTAGAACAGTGACAAGAGAAGAGAAGACACAGAGTCAGTAAGACAGTAGTGGCCTGAGGATACAGAGCACGACCTGAACTGATTGCAGCGTACCTCAATGTCGACCCACTGGTTCGCTGGCGTGCGGATAAAACCCTGTGATCACAAAATACAATGTGATTAGTTTCAGTGCATCTCCATGTAACTGATCGAAATGATAGCTCTGTGGACGCACCATGTAGAGATTGAGCGGATTCCAGCTGTCCATCTGAGCGTTCATGCGGTATCTGTAGGCGAACCACAACACGGTTGGTTAGTGAAGTAAGCATTCGACATTCACTACGACAGCAGCCAAGGACGCGTACTCTCGTCCGTCCGTCATGATGCGCATCGTGATGCCTTCATAGCCGTGCAGCAGGAGACCTGTGGGGATGGACGAGCGTACTGCGCAGTACCCACTTCGGATGATTCCGGCCTCGGTCGGCTGGCACGCCATGCTCAGGCGGCCGCTGAATACCGCTGGTAACACGCAGACACGTACACACACGCTCGTTATTAGTAAATGCACACTCCTCGTTATATAATGTCCCGTGGTGCTCACCTGACGGTACGTCGTCTTCCTGGTTGACGCTCATGATGATACCGCGCTTGTCCTCGGGGTGGATCTTTTCATCGGTCTTGCCGTAAAAGCCCCACTTGCACTCCGACAGTCCTATATATCACATATGATGTACACGTGAGTGCGGTGATGCAAAAGACGGGCATTCTATAGACACAAGAAACCTAATGACAAATGAGCTGCTCGCTTCATACCTCCGATTGATCGATCGCTGGACGCGATCCAGTCGCGCGTGGCGTTGCGGTCAGCGAACAGGAACACGTCCTTCTCTTGCTGCAGCTTCAATTGCATGCCAAGCGCTGTACGAGTCACATACGGATCACAAGATGTACACTAGCCATGAGCACCACACACACACACAACACAAGGTCCGCTCTGTCACATGCTGCAGTGCTTCTCGAAGCAGCGAGAGAGCATTTCACTCCACGTAAATCAAGAGCACATGCGTGTACACACGCTAAGTCGGCACACATGGGGCTACGTACATTGCTTGGACGTGAGGATCGCCGAGTTCACGGACGCGATCGTCTTGCGCAGGAAGCTCATCGTCTCACCATGCACTATTGCGCCGATCCCGTTTGTGTCGGGCTTGCTCTCTCGCTTCCCCACAGTGAAATTCGTACTTACGCGGGAAGGTATTCGCACAAATCGACACATTTGCACTCATTTTTAAAAGGGAACACAGTCAATCGTCAAAAAGCCGATCGGCCGCAGCAGCACAAGAAAGGCAAGCGCGAGGAGTGAGTGGCGAGATGAGTCTGCACCTGCCCAAGCACAACTGGGGCACACGGGGTGTCGACGCGTACGAGAAGCTCGAGTGTATTGGCGCAGGCACCTACGGGTGCGTTTTGCTTGTGTATTGGATCGACGTTCGCCTGCTGTTCACGGCTGCGCGTCCAGCAGTGCTGTTGACGGTCGTCCTGCGAGAGTGCGTCTCGTGAGCTCACATCTGTCTCTATATGCGTATGCGTGTGCAGCCAGGTGTACATGGCGAAGAACAAGCAGACAGACGAAGTGGTCGCGATCAAGAAGATCCGCAGTCTCAACGAAGTCCAGGGCGTACGTTGCCTGCTTGTCTAATCTGCCTTACAAGTCTGCTTTCCTCCACACTCTTGGTCTAATAGGCTGCTGTGTGTTGTTATGCTGTGTGCTATGCATGGAGCAGCTGCCCGTGACGACAATCCGCGAGATCAAAGTGCTCAAGTGCCTGAACCACCGGAACCTCGTGGAGCTCAAGGAGGTCGTGGTCTCGGCCGAGAACGACGACGACGATGGTGCGTTTTGTTCAATAGAAACATGCTGGTGGCATTCATTTTGGTACAAACTAACGCTGAACTCATCGCTTCGTGTAGCGGAGTTCACTGATAAAGAAGAGGCGCTGGACTACTGCCAGGGCTCGATCTACTTGGTGCTCGAGTACGTCGAGCACGACCTCACGGGGCTCATCGACCGACAGTACCCGTACGATTGATGCCATCCCATCTTTGCAATGCGAGCGTGTTCATGGTTCAAACATGCCATTCATTGCGTGACTGTATGCAGGTTTTCGGATATCGAGATCAAGAGCATCATGCAGCAGCTGCTCGAGGTCATGCGCCACATGCACTCGCTCGACATCATCCACAGGTACGCCTGCTGTATTGTGATAAACATGCGAAGCACCATGCTGAATGCTAATGCATCTCTTGCGCATGAACAGAGACATCAAGTGCTCCAACTTGCTCATGACGAGGAAGCACTTGCTCAAAGTGGCGGACTTTGGGCTCGCGCGCTCGATCCGCGGTGACCAACTCTTCACGAACAAGGTCGTGACTTTGTGGTACCGCCCACCCGAGCTGCTGCTGGGTGCGACGAGTTACGACGCGAGCATCGACATGTGGAGCATCGGGTGCGTCATGGCGGAGCTCTATATTGGCCATCCGATCTTCCAGGGCAAGACAGAGCTCGAGCAGATCACCAAGATCTTTGACATCTGCGGCACGCCGACGACCGAGACGTGGCCAGACTACAAGTTCCTGCCGCTGAGCAGCAAGTTCGTGCCGGACAAGGCCAAGCCCAACCAGCTGCGCAACTACCTGCACCGCGAGACCAGTGCACGCAAGCGCATCTTGCCGAAGGGGGCGCTGGAGCTGATCATGGCGCTCTTGGTGATGGACCCGGAGCAGCGGCTGGCCGCAGCTGACTGCCTCAACTCGACGTACTTCCAGTCCCGCCCCTATGCGCCAGCAGACCCAGAGAGCCTTCCGCACATCCTGAACCTCCCACCGTCGCACGAGTACCAGACCAAGAAGATCCGACGAGAGCAGGCGAAGAATATCCTCAATGGCGCAAACAAGGGCAACAACAGCAATGGCAACAACAACAACAATGCAACAGCTGCGGTAGGCGGAAGTGCTGGCGATCGCGACGCTGCTGCACGACCTGCGAGTCCGCTGCTGAGCAACAACAGCAAATCGAACTCAGTGGAGGAGGTACATCCGAGGGATGCCGCCAAGATCAAAGGAGAAAGGAAGCGCAGCGATGCTGCAGGGACAGAACCGTCCGTGGGCGAGTCGGCAAAGAAGAAACGCCGAGACCAATAGTTGCAGATGACATTGAGAAGAGCCCATCGCGCAAAGTCTGTCTTACTGCTCGCTACGGCTCGCGTCATCCTTCCAGCACTCGAGTGAAGCTTCAGTGTGGAGCTTGGTAGTGTTGCTTGTGTGCGAGATCTGATAGGTTTGTAGCAATGTCGCTTTCTCTTCCTAAATACACGGAGCTCAAGCCAGCACCTCCATCCCTTCAACTTCGTTTCTTTGTCTGCATGTGTGAGCAGTCTTTCAGTGTGTGAGGTAGCGGCTCTTGGAATTGGTGGACGAGCCGGTCTTCTGGAGCTGTGAACCATCAAGAACATTGCGGACGTTAGCTTCGAGCTTACATCCAAACTCTACTACGAAAGCAACTCTCAGTTCGTACCTGAAGAAGCAGCGATGGGTTCTTGGTCTTGACGATACTGCTGACCTCCTGGTCACATGCCACACACACACACACCACACCATATCAGCAAACCTCCCAGCCTTCTGTCTCGTGGGGCAAGCAGACAGATTGTTCGCACATGGAGTCGTGTTTGCAGCACTTGGAGCCGCGACTTCATCGAGTTGTAGCGGAAGCTGATGTGCTGGCGGATCGTGTCTTCACTCACGCGCATAAAGTCCACGGACAGGAGCTCGACAAACTTGTACTCCATGTTCTGGATAAAGTCGAGACGCGCGCGGCCGTCGGCCTGCATGAGGTACACGGCCAGGTGGTTGTGCGGCTCCTTGATGCAGTTGTTGAGCATGCGGATGAGCACATTTGCGTAGTCGGCAAAGTCGATCATGAGCTTCTGCTGCTCCTGCATCACCTGGAAGCATTCGTGGTCGCACGTGTGTGAGTAGAGGAAAAAGAGGTCGCTCTCGGTCGAGAGCTCCACTTTCACGGCGTGAACGTCCGCGTCATCGCCCAGGATCAGGATCTTCACTTTGATTGCCTCGAGCGTGCCCACTTGCTGCGGCGTGTTGTCGGCGTCCTACGTGTCAGGAGAGTTCATCACCATCGCCATCAAGTTGATAGCGGGTTGAAATCGTCAGGCATGACTCACTGATGTCTAGACAACCACAGCATAACGCACCTGGATGCGCAGCTCGAACGGTGTTTCACGATCGTAGATCACTCGAAAGCCGCCCGCTGTCATGCGTGAGTCAGGAGTGAATCGATGAGTTAGTGAGCACTCACTCTCAAGCGTAATGAACGACAGGCAACAGTAGGGCTTAAGTAAGGCGCTCTCACCCAGGCTCGGATCCATATCGTCACCTCCTGTGACTGGGATGTGGATGCCGCTGTCGTAGCCGCCGCTATACTCGCCCTCGCCTCGGAACGACGCAACCGAACTCATCGTGACTGTGGTGTAGCTGCTGGCGTAAACGTTTCTCTCTCGTGTGTGGCACTGGCGGCGATTCGATAGCGAACTGCGCTTGGTGACCACGCGCAGCATCCGTTTTCCGCACGAAGCAGCCCAAAATGGAAAGTCGCGGACCCTCGCGTTACTGCCCTTGGGCATCCACCGAACGCAGGATTCCAAATTTGAACGAATGTCGGCCAGGCTATTTATACGATCAACTCGCAGAAGGCTCGCCGTCCAATTTTGACACGCATGAGAGGTTCGCCGCGAGTGAGCATGATTGCTGCAAGGCTCGAATTTCTTGTGATGGATAATAAATCGAGCCACGCGAGGCTTGGTCTTGCGGATAGCGAGCATTTCCAGCGCGACCTGAAGGCAAGACGAGCCTCTGACGAAGAGCAGCAGCGACTTGCAAAGCATGGTGCCGTACCAGGATGACTTTGATAGCGACAATGGTGGTGGTCGGCAAGCAGTAGAAGATGACGAGGACTCCGATGGCCTGGATGATGGCGGCATCAACTTGGACAACTTCGACGAGAACAACACACGGCCGCCGATCCTCACGAGTCCGCGGTCGATCGAAGCCTGTCGGATGCTAGGCGTCGAGCCCGAGAACCTCGTCAAGCGGCCTGTCGAGTATTTCTTCACGAGAAGCATCCATTCTTCCCAAACTGCAAATAGCAGCATCTCTCACAGAGATGACCCGGCGCTCGCAGAGAAGCGTGCTGTGCGGTACGAGAAGCACAGGCAGATCCAGTTGCGCAACGTGCGCGCGCAGCGCTACGAGCTCCGCGATGCCGGGATGAATGGTGTCCACGGCGGCATGTCGCTTTGCACGAGGAGCTTCTGCAGGTCACCGATCGGAGCCAAACTGTCAATGAGCAAGCACGACGCATCGTCACGCGCAGCGCAGGGCGAGTCCACAGTCATCGAGCGTGAGAAGAAGGAGCTCGAGCGCATGCAGCAGCGGCAGATGGCCGAGATGCAGCAGATGCTCGTCTTCGAGCTCAAGATGGCCGAGATCCACCAGGGGCGCGACCGAAAGGAACAGGAGAAGAAGCGCCAGGAGGAGCAGGTCGCACGCGAGCGAACGCGGCGACAGCGCGAGGCCGATGAGCTAAAGCGCCGCAGAGAACTCGAGAAGGCAGAGCAGCACAAGCTCGAGCTGGAGCTCGCACACAGAGAAGCGCAGGAGAAGCAAGCCGAAGCGATCCGCAAGGAGCAGCGAGACAAGAAAGACGTGGAGCGTCGACGGCGTGATGCGCTGTTGTCGGAGAAAGAGCGCCAGCGGAAGCAGGAGGAAGCGCGCCTGCAGAGCGAGCTCTACCAACTCGCCCAGGCGCGCGAAGCGGCGAAGAAAGAGCAAGAGATCGCGCGGCGAGACGAGCGACGACGCCAGCAGCTCGACTACAAGAAGCGCTTGAAAGCCCTCGAGATCACGGAGAAGCAGCAGCGCAACAAGATGCGCATCACTAGCGTCCTTCAGGATAAAGAGGCGCTCAAGTCTCTGCAGCTGCAAGAAGCGGAGCGCAAGCAGCAACTGAGCGAGGAGCGACGCAGGCAGTTCGAAGAGGAGCGCCGACAGAAAGAAGAAGATCTTCGGTACCAGGCGCAGCGCAAGAAAGAGGCCATCAACATGGTGCAGCAGCAACTGCACTTTCGCGAACAGCAGCGTCGTGAGAGGCTCGTTCGACAGGAGCGCGAGACGGAACGCAGGCTTCAGATGAAGGAGCTAGAGAAACAGACAGAGCGCGAGAACCAAAAGCGCGAGGAGCAGCGACAGGAGGAAGAGCGACGCCGCGCCTACGAGCGCATGGAGCAGCAACTCCGACAGAAGCAGGAGACGTATCTGAACAAAGCCGAGGAGAAGTCCATGATCACCAGAATTATGCTTGATCAGAAGCGACAGTCGATTCGATCGCGGCTCCAGGAGGCGAAGCTGCGCGAAGAGGAGATCCAAGCAGCCCTCACGCGGAAGCAGAAGCAGGATTCGTACAAAGCCGACCTTCTCATATCGCGCATTGAAAGCGACAACCAGCGAACGAGGATGCTGAAGGAGCAGCGCCAAAACTTGGTCCGTCGACGCCAGCAGATCAAGCAGAGCGCGAGTCGACAGAAGCAGGAGATCCTCGACAGCTTCTACAAAATGAAGGTGACAAAGAAGTTCGAGCTGCCAAAGCATCTGGCCGCAAGCCTGATGACGAGACCACAATCAGCCTCAGTGCTCCAAACGCGATCGCTGACAGACAATTCCTTCGCTGACCATCGGAAATCCAAGCGTCCAGTGAGCGCGATTGGACGACCAGGATTTGCATCGACGTGGAGAGAGGGAGTCGGAAAATCGCTGCACCGACGCAGCTATTCGGAGGCGGTCGACGATGAAAGCCCGGATACTGATGAGCCTCGTTCGGATGAGCAGAGAAGTAACAACGGAAAGCTTGAAGAGGCGATTCTCCGAGCCGAGATAGACGCGCTGCGTCGAAAGCACAACGAGGAGCTACTGCAGGTCTTGGAGGAGGAGCACCATGCCGAAGAGCAGCGAGAGCACCTTCTGCGGCAAGCGAGAGACCCGTCCGAAAAGTCTCGAATGGAGAGCATCTTCGGTAAAGAGCGAGCGCAAGCAAGCGAGCGGATCATGAGAATCACTCAGAGGCACGAGCAGGCGCTAGCGTCGTGAATAGATCAACTCCAAGGCAGATGACAACTCTTGAATCCAAGTGCTCCTCTTTTTCTTGACATTCACGTTCTCGAGTCCAGGAATCGCCATTACGGCTGCTGCATGTCTTCATCCCCATCATCGTATTCCAGTTTCCGATGCACTTCATTCTCGTCGACTGATCTTGCCGAAGGCTGAGACGCTGCATCGCCACTGCTCAAGACCTCTTTCTCTCTCCTCTGGTTAGATCGTCGCACTGATTCAGCTGCGAGGGCCGTGAGCTCTCTCATCGACACTTTCTTCAGTGATTGCACCAGGTGATTCTCTTGCTCAAGCAGCTGTGCTGGGGTCAACGGACACAGTTTGAACTGGTGATCTGACGCACTCAGCTTCGTTGCACTTCCAGATGTGTCACCCGTCGTTGTTGTCGCTATTCGAATGTACTGATCCCGCATCTGATGCTCGTTCGCATCCTTCATTTGAGACAGCAGCTGTTGAAGTTTCAACACCAGTGAATGTAGTGCTGCAACATGCTGACTCGAGGTTCTAAGTCGAGAGGTATCTCGAGTTTCCCCAATCTCGTGGACACCTCCGTGCTCCACACGATCTCGGACCATTCTGATCAGCGTCTTGGTGCTCTTCACGACGTCAGACAAGTCAACATTACCTCGTTGTCCTCGAATAGCTTGGTTTGGCTGAAGATTTTCGGCTGCGAGAACTGGCTGCTCGTCGTTGTACTGAACTGCCGTGTCTAAAACCGATTGAATTCGCGCGTACACCGGGCTCTTCAAAACATCGTTGATACAAGTCCACGCCACCTCGAGGTTTTGGATCTTGGTCGATCGCCGACTCTCTCCCATGTGCGAGTAAAAGTCTCGATTCACAGTCGTGTCGAGTCGGTTCTGATCTTCGTAGACGCGTT
Organism: Globisporangium barbulae; assembly: GCA_023337805.1. NCBI lineage: Eukaryota > Oomycota > Peronosporomycetes > Pythiales > Pythiaceae > Globisporangium > Globisporangium barbulae. The sequence continues at coordinate 16,120 of JAADXK010000040.1, read as the reverse complement.
GCTGCGATCAGTTTTACGAAATCGTCAGTGATGTGTTACTTAGAAGGTGTCATGGGAAACCAGTGAAGGCAAACAGACGGCAAACCTGCAGAACGGCGAGTGCTTGGATCTTCTCGGTCAGCGTTGATGCGAATGCCACCCACTCATCTTGAACGTGGCTTTGCTCGATGCTCTTCTCCTTCAGCAAGTGAGTCTTCATAGCTATCTTTGCCTGTACCATTTACACGAGGACACCAAGTGTAAATGTGAGCTACTGATGCAGCTCTGGTTCTAAAGTGCCGCGTTCTCACCTTAATTGCTGTCAATGCATCTGCTGTGGAAATATCTTCCAGTTTGGGCAGGGGAATGGAGTTGTTTACAGAAGAATCTCGTTCCAGTGATTCTTTGATCACCAAGGTCGACAAGCGCCAAATGAGATCTACGACTCTGTCAGGAGCAAAGCATGAGTAGCGTTAGCATCACATCTGTTTGCATTATGTTATCTGCGCATCACGCACCTCAGCCCGCATCCAGTGTTGATCCGAGACGCCTGGCTGGATCCCATTGGCAGGTGGCCTTGCTTCTCAAGTTCATGCAAGATGACCTTGCACAAACATTAGAGCACGCCCACCATGTTCTTGTCAATACGCGGATCTGAACCCATACAATCCAGCGTTCTTCATACCTGAACAGCTTTCTTGAAGCTCGTTTTGTCCTGAGGTGTTGTGATCGGCCAGCAAAAGCGAAATTCCTGCATACTCCAAAGAATGAACGAAACAGGAACAGCCACACCGGCATAGAATGATCAGACAGACAGATAAAATAAACAATGTCCACATAGCATAGCTCACAGCAATACACGCGAATTGGCACCTGTGCAGCATGCGGCTTCAGCTTGAGTAGCAGGAAGTGCAAGACCCGGAAGAGCACTTTCTCGTTCGGACGATCGAACATGTTTGGGTGCACCTCTGTCGCCTGAGCATTTCCAGCACTGCTACCAAAGCCACCGCGTACTGTGGTAGTGGCGCCCATAGATGCAGATGAAAATCCCAGCAGCTTGAGGTTCTGCGCCATGAGCGCGTCCCTCTTCAGTATCATCGCGCGCAGGGTTGTCGTCTCCCACGAAGCGCGTGATCGCTCTTTCTTTTTGAGGTGTGTTCAAAATGCCAAGATGGAGAAGTATATTACTGAGCACAGCCTCAATAGAGCTCCACCTACATGTTGCAAGATACGCCGCAAGATGATTGCATGTTGCTTCCTGCTTTTTAAATCAGTGCCCTTTTTAGCAACTGTTTCTGCATTTACTGTTGTGGCGAGGGATTTCTATTTGGAGAGAGCATTCTATATGATGAAATACGTTAGTTATCAGGTATAAGGGGAAGTCAGTACAACAGATTTCCTCAGAATTGACCTCAAGCCATAAGTATATTACTGAAATAGACTTAATAGTGCTCCTTCAACAGAAGAAGAGCGAGTGATGGTCCTGCCACTTTATAGAGGTGCATATCAGTAGTTAGAGGTGGACATGGTCTTCGTTTTCCTACAAAATCTATGTTTAAAAATGATGTTTTCCACCTCTTTAAAATATGAAGAGGTGAATATTGACCTGTTTTACCTGAGGTTTTGTAGGAAAAGGAAGACAATGTCCATTGGCTCAGTTTCGTAACAAACCATTGTCACGGACTGTAAGCAGGTCAGTATTGGATAAGCAGGCCCTCCGATATCAGGAAAGCTTTCAGCTTTCCTGAGAACGCCCGCAATTCCAACCCACAAGCGAATCCGCTCGGAGCGACGCACCCACCCACGACGAGCGGACGCGTAAGCATCGAGAAGAGCGAGGCAACGCTGTAGCCACTGCTACCATGCACGCGTTTGCGGATGCGGTGTCGGTCGAGAGCTCTCTGTTATCGTCGTCGTCGTCGGCTATGAGCGATGATGGTACGTTCATCTTGAAGTGTATATTGTGTTGCACCTGCGCATCGGGTTTGCTCTTCCGCATGTGGACTGGGCGCACTGCTGGCGAGGTCTTTTGGAGCTGATTTAACGTATGGTATGGTTGCCTTACTCTTGATTGACGTGTGCATAATGTGTAGTGGACATGCTGGATTCGGATACAGACGCCAGGAGGCGCAAGCGCATATGGGATGAGGCGGAGAGCGAGAGCGATGATGACGATGCGTACAATCGCCGTGCACTCAAGCAGCTTCGCAAGGTATGTGCTCGAAACGATGGCGCAGCAGTGTATCTTTATCTTCAGTTCATTCTCTAATTCACTGCGTTGTGCTGTGTTTGGTAACAGGGCTCAGAACATGTCAGAAAGTTTGCCAGCGCCGTTGCAATTGCTGTGGACGGGAAGAAAGCGCTGAGCATACGAATGGAGCATGCTATCGAAATGTGGCGGCAACTGGAGATCATTGATGCGACGATGCTGTCCGGGATCATCGAAACGGAGCCACTGTTGATGTTCAAATTGGTGGATGCCCTGCTGTCGACTCCGTATTTCCCGCTGCAGCAGTTCTACTTCATGGCTTTGTCTGGGCTGCTATATTTGCTGAATCACTCGCGTGGAGGGCCAGAAGCTAGACTTCTGCAGAACTTCATCAAATCGATCCAGCATTTCGATTCAAGCGTGTCTAAGCTGCTACCGCTCTATGACGCTGTGAATTGGGTACGTACACATTTTGACATGGTCAGGTAAATGAAGGAATCGAGTTCATCACTAACTGATACCTTTATTCTCTAGAGTGATCCAAAGGTAGCCCGCAAGCATGTGAACAAGCTGAATAAGTGTACGCACGTCTGCAAGACTTTCAGGCTTGCCAAATGCTGGATTTCGGAAGAAGGAACCAGCGCATTGGTACGTTCGCTTCTTGTTCTTTGGTTCTATGCGAGCAAATCTGCGGAGCGACCTCTGACGAAGTTGTGTTTTTTTACTACTCAGCGGCGCATTAAGATCGACAGCTGGATTGACATCGGTGGCGGCACCTTGACGTTCTATCAGGAGCAAGGAAAGGAGACGAGCGTGATCAACATCCCTTCTGTTTGCATCGAGAAAATCGATCGTGACGTGCAAAATGGCTTGGTGTACATCTACACCAAAAGCAGCTTGAGGGCCGACGGCGCCTCGCTCTTCGTATTTGAGCCCTTTCCTGTGGTAAGAAGTCTTCGTTTTGTTTGAGCCTGAATGCAGTGCGTTGTGCTAACGCTACTACATCTGATCAGGATCTCGCTGGATTGTCCAGTGCTCTCTCCGGCTTGCTTTCGCCAGGATCAACGAACAACTATGAGGTAATTGCTTGTGATATTCGCACGACTCTTGAACTCAATAGAGAATCTAACATTTCGTGTTGCCATCTGGTCAGGAGCTGAAATCTCTGATCCCAGACCAGGTCTATGATCGTTGCATGCCGCCGGAACAAGATTTTCGTCCGGCGATCAGTGAAAGAACCCGTCAAAACAAACGTTGCACGGTGATTTCAGACGACGAAGCTGAGAGCGAGTGCCTCGAAGAGCATCTTACAAGTGATCTTCTTCGGTTCCTGGAGGATCACATTGATGAGAGTAACAGACGAGTCCAAGAGGTATCAAGCGCTGCTTACTCCAAGCTTCGCGACCAGTTCAGTGAGACCAGCGCCAAGTTGACGATGGCGTTCTCCAACATCAGTGGCTCCCACGTATCTTGGGACGGCGATATCTCGAGTCGTGAGTTCAGCACCCAGTCTTCGTGCAATGCGCTTCAACAGCAGCGCTTTCTCGGCCTTCCACACGCAAGGCACGAGACTGAGAAGGTGGTGTTTGAGGTGCAGCAGGATTGCAAGAATCGCCACGAAGACTTGACGGGGTATGCGAAAAAGAGCATAGCCGCGGTTGTTGAAGAAGACTCGGGCGTCTTTCGGTTTGTTGTGCTGGCCACAGTATCCGTGGTGATCGTCCCGTGGCTTCTCTTTGTCGGGCTTTATTTATTCAGTGTGGTCGTGCTGATTCCAGGGTGGTTGCAGACAACACTCGTTTTCTTGATCCCCCAGGTTTCCACGAAGTAGGTTGGATTCTGGCATACGTATTTCATATGTTGCGTTTAGTGAAGAAAAAGGCGCGCGTATTTCGTAATTGCGCTGTGTCTGTTCATCTCATTGGTGTGACCTTTCGCGTGAATCTGATCCGTCTGCTGTCTCCAGGAGTTCCATTATAACAGCATTTGCCAGCAGGAACAGCGAAGATGGCAGGATGCGCGATCGACTTGCGCGGCTTGGAGGAAGAGCTCAAGAAGCTCGGCATCACGATCGTGTCTGGGAGCCAAGACACCATCATCTCCATCAGGATCCGCGGTCTGGCCGGGAAAGCGCTCGTTCGCGGACTTCGCTTAGCTGACCAGCTTCTCCAAGAGAGAGTCAAAGGCGTGATCAAGTCCTGTGCTGATGCGGCTACAAAGACGTTCACAGATCCAACGTTCGGCCCATCTGCGAGTGATAGCGGTGGAGCGGCTGCAATATGCAAGATGGGTCAGGTCGTCCCGTCAAAAGGCGGCTCGCAACACCAAGTCAAGATCCTCGGGCTACTGAAAAGCGAAAAGATCCGCTGGGAACGGCCCGTGTACGCCATGGACGATGAAGACGACGGGTACGTAGCAACATGCAATGCAAAGAGCCTTTGCCTGGCACTTGTCGCTGACAGTTGGCGTTCTTACCTGCGTGTTGTGCCTGTTGCAGTGATGATGTCGACAATCAAGAGGAAGACGAGCGAGGAAGCGCGTTTCTTGCCTGTGCGTCTGCTGACAAAGTATTCGCTTCACAAGCAAAGCTCTTCGCTGATGACGTGTGCTCTGGAGACGTGATTCAAGGAAACCTCGGCGACTGCTGGTTTTTGAGTACGTGAAGACATAAGCGAGCAATGCTGTGTGATCCAAGCTTTCTTGGTGTCTAACTTTTGAGTGAAACATGCAGGTGCTCTGAGTGTGGTTGCTACGCGATCAGATCTGCTGCACCAGACGTTCTGGAGAGGCGACAAGTACAAAGCAAACGGCTTGTTTGTCTGCCGATTCATGAAGGTATCTGCGCAGTATCGTCTCTCAAGGTTGTTGCATTTCCGTTTCTAACTTGCTCGTTTCGGCAGAACTTCGTCTGGAACTACGTTATCATCGATGATCGCCTGCCAGTGTTTGGCTTCTCAAAAACGAAGGCAGGCAAGCCATACTTTGCGCGATGTCGCGATCCGAACGAATTATGGTGCGTGTGCTACTCTTGAACGTTGGTCAGTCTTGACATTACACAACTGAAGTTTTATCGTGATTATCTGCAGGGTTGCTCTTCTGGAGAAGGCATACGCGAAGCTTCACGGCAGCTACGAAGCGCTCATCGGAGGTTTTATCGATGTCGCCTTGAACGACCTCACGGGAATGTGCTCGGAGCAGGTGATCTTGAAAGAAGGGTATCCTGGGTACGGAGAGAACCCCTTTCATCCAGCAAAGACGGGAGAGCAGAAAGGGGATTCGTTTTGGCAGAAGCTTCTAAAGTACAAGGAGTCAGGGACGTTGATGGGCTGCTCCATCCAGCCTCCGCCGACGGGAGACAAGAGTATCGCTGCAGAGTCGAGTGCTGGCAACGGGCTGTACTTCAAGCACGCCTATGCGCTAGTGGATGCCGCAAAGATCAAGACAGTCAAATTCGGATCGATAGGTCTCATAAAGCTACGAAATCCCTGGGGCATGGGAGAATGGGTACGTACGCCACCATACACACACAGCTATCGCTGACTCACGATGCTTAAATTTTCCCTAAAGCTTGCTGCTGTTGTTTGTTTCGTTGCTTTGATATAGACAGGTCCGTGGTCAGACAGCAGCGGCGAGCGACTCGAACACCAGGACATTATCGAGCAGTTTTTCAAGATTCTCAAGCGCAAGGTTGGCGGGAATGCCAACAAACGATTCTTCCTCAGCGTTAATGGAAAAGGCGAGATGAAAGTCGACGAGATCGCCACCGAGGAAGTCGTGGAAATTAACGCAAGCGACGGCACATTCTTCATGTCATACGATGCGTGGATGCAGTACTTTACACACTTTTTCGCTGGCATTGGTGAGTTCTTGCAGCAATCTCTTGCATTCCTGTACGTTTGACTGAGGTGCAGTTGCTGACATCTTGCTAAATGAACATAGATTTTCCCGACGAATGGCACGGAAAGCGGGTCGAGGGCTCCTGGAATGAAAGCAATTGTGGTGGCAACACTACCAGAAGCACATGGATCAACAATCCGCACTTTGAGCTTCAGCTCGAGAAGCGCTGCCGCCTTTTCATATCTCTGAGCCAAGAGGATCCTCGTGGGAAAGAAAACTTAAAAATCATCCCAATCGGATTCCACATCTGTTCCCTTAGTCGAATTGGCGACAGCAAATCGAGCAAGTTTGAGATCAAGGAACCGCCTGGGAAAGCAGATGCCTACTACCGACTGTACAAGGAGAAAGATCAAATGGAGTTCAAGAAAGGTATTCGACCAGAAACGCTGCCTCCTGCAATTATACCGGGGTCAGTCATTCCTGGTACCGATGACGATGGTACACCGCAACCGGCCTACACGTTCAAGCAAGCTGTCTCGGTGAGTGCGCCAATATTTATCGTGTAGATGAGGTCCACTACTCATCTGTCTAACATCCTATCAGGCTGATGTGACAATGGAACCAGGACGCTACTGCATCATTCCGAGCATGTACATGAGAACGGTACGAAACGAGTTCTCGTCTCGCTTGATCAGGCATTAGTAAATCTCTTTTTACATCGACAATGTTTGATTGATATGATTTGAGTATCTAACAGGACAAAGATAGTGGCAAGACGAACGTTGGGAGCTTCTGGATCTCAGTGTACTCGGACACATCGGCGTTTAGTCTCGAGGGAGGAGAAAAGATCGTCGAAGAGGAAGAGGGCGAAGAAGATTTGAACAACAACAACAATGCGCCGTTCACTGCTGCTAAGAACTCTCCCGCAAACAGTCCAGGCAAGAATTCAGGGTCTGTTGTCTTATCTGACAGTGTTACAACAATGGCGAAACGGCGGAAGTTCGAGGATGCAAAAGACGAACTCCTAAACCAAGCCAAGCTGAAGAACATCGGACTCCGAGTCGTGAAGATGGAGTTTGCCAAGTCGACCATGCTCAAGAAAGTGGACTGTCGCCGCAAGCTGATGTCACTAGGTTTCAAGAGTGAGGAGCTAACTGACGAAAAGTTCAACATCCTTTTCAACGGCTTGGACGCTGCCAACAATGGGAGCGTTTACACAGACGAGATCATTCGCCTTTTTGAGCGAGAGATCGAGGAAGACCAGATGGCCTGCGAGATTCCAGAAATCGAGGACGACGACGTGCCCGAGAAACTCCATCAAGATGGGATTCTAGAGATCAATGTACGTGCAGCGAAAGACTTGGTGACCCGCTCGAAGCATCAGACGACCGCTCTTCGGCAAATGCAACGAAAAGTGCATTTTCCAGCAAAGACGTTTAGCTCCAATGAAGCGGCCCGGCGCCGGAGGATCGCAAAAGAGATCTGCTCGCAGGACAGTGCTCTGACTGCACAGATCTTGCCGTTCCTACGCAAGTGTGGCTTTCTTGCTCCGGAAGATGCTGGGATGATGAAGAAGCATGCAACGCAAGCCTTCTCGCGCGAATCCAAGTTTCCATATCAACAGATCTCTGCTCCTGTCAAGACTTTCTATGAGTTGTTGGAGAAAGCGTACACTGAGACCACTGGAGATCGAGAAGCTGTTGGAGTTCAGTTTGAGCAAGACAGTCGCTCGCCTTTTCCTGACCAGCTCAAGGGGCATCGAGAAGCATTGTCTACAAGCATCGCTTTCAGCAATAAGCTGGACATCTCCACTCAAGCGATTTCTGATCTTCACAAGTCCGATCGCATGAAAGCTCTCGAGGAAAAGCGACGAGACCGCTTGGCCAACTTGCAGAAGCAAAAACAGCTTGCGCTTGGTGATAAGCAGAAGACTACTGCGCTCCCTAGGCTCATTGGTGGCAGGAAAAGCGGCTCGACTCACGTGAGCTGTGTTGATTGCGGCACTCGCATCCTGATTGGGGCCAGAAGAAGTCAAAATGACGGAGGAGAGGGATCCATTCCCTCGTACCTTTGTGCTGGCTCAAACTGCATGAACTCGTTCTGCAGAGACTGCTTCACGCTTCTCCCCGGGAAGAAGAAATTTTGCGAAGACTGCTTCCAGCACGAGTTTCTTCCTCTCGAGTCATTCGGCGAACACTTACGAGCGATCATGATCGAGAAACTTGGGTCCTCAAGTGAGCAACGAGTTCGTCTTGATGAAATCTTCCGATCTTTCGACACGGATAACTCGGGGGCGCTGAGTCCGGAGGAATTTGGGCGGGCGATTGACATGCTCAACATTCAACCACCGCTGACGAATGACCAAAAGTCATACTTGCTAATGCAATTTGACACGAACAAGGATGGTGAGATCAGCCAGAGCGAGTTCAAGGACTGGATCCTGAAAAACCAGGTGTGGAGTCCATCGAGGTCGACCTCGACACTTCAAAACAGTGCTTCATTTGAGTTTTCAAGCTCAAGAGGAGATTCCAAGGCCACGAGTGACGTTCTGACATCTACAATCGCGCCCGTGATCGACGACATCATCAGCGCTGCATTCGAAGCCTTCACATTCAGCTCCTCGACGGTCCACTGGCTACGCACTCAAAACACGTCAAAGCCAAACACTTTGCGTGTCTTTCACGACGCCACAGAGGCGAAAGGAGCCCACGTTACCAACGAAACCGGCGCCATTGTGTTCATGCGGCTCATGAATCTGACAATGTCAGACACGCTCGATGGCGGAAGCAACTACAGCCCCACCGTTGCTGCTAAAGTGTTCGAGCACTTTGATTCTGACAAGAGCGGCAGGATGGATCAAGGCGAGTTCGCAGCTTTTGTCGAAGCTCTGGGTCTGCACCTCGACAAGAACGACGCAAAGTTACTCATGTGTCGAATGGAGACTGCAGCCAACGACAGATCTGTTGGATTTTCCAATTTCATGGCGTACGTCGAGTCAATCATGACCAAGAGCGGACAGAAGACGTCGTCTATGTTGCCAAGCACCCTATCTCTGGTAGAAGTCATCGTGCAAATGGATGCACAGGTGTCGATGGATTCAGCAAAACGAGAGAGCCTGTGCAACATCCTACAGCAATTGCAGTGGAACACGAGGAAGACCGACGCAGTGGCATGCTGCAAGCAAATACGGGATGCGATCGGTCTCAACTTGCAAGTGGAGCATATCCAGCGTTTGGGAAATGCGGTCTTTTTCCGCGAGCTGCAGCCGGGATTGAACAGTCAGGTGGCACCATCATCTGCCACGCCCGAGCCTACTGAAGACAACCTCTTGGAGCTGAAGAGTAGTGGAGATGTGCTCAAGTGCATCCTCTTCTCCGCCCGATCGACAGTCATCGCACAGCTGAAAGAACTCAGCTTGGTGGTAATCTGCGATAGTATTAGCTCGTTCTTGGAGCAGCAGAGCGGGACAACCAGTATCGAAAGTGTGTGGAAGATCGTCTTCGGGCTGGAAAGCACTGAATCCATCGACCAGCGCGATTTTCTCGACACTCTACTCCGGGCTGGATTTTCTGCTCCATCGGGCGGCTCTGGGAACGAAGCCAGTCCTCTGCTTCACCGTTTGTCAAAGAAGCTCCAAGTGGCTTTGGTACTGGACGCATTGCGAGTGAAACGGGGCCAAGCCCAAACAAACGACAGCTGGAGTGGTTTTGTGACGTTCAGCTTGTTCACAATGCTGATGAGGTACACCAAGATCCAGCAGATCGAGGCGAGATTTGATCAAGCGCTCTTCAACTTCCTCAGGCTATGCCAAGGGCATCAGCATTATCTGGTGACTGTATCCTTGGACAAAACACATCTTGTCGTGCGCGTGCGAGAACCGATTTTCAAGTTCCAGATGGACTTTGTGCTCAATGAAGACGAGTACGCGCGTGCGAATCTTCTGAGCCACCTTCCAGCGATAACGTATCTCAGTCATCACAGTGAAGAAACGAAAGAAACCCGTGAGCAGAAGTTCTCAGCAAAACCCAACGCTGTTGTGACTGCAACGTGCATCCCGGAGGTGAACGAAGCGATGCTCAGTTTGCTCACGCGACTGCGTATTGCAGCGAACGCAAACACAACCACGAACGACCATCAAGGGATTATTCCGTTCCTGAAACTCGTCGAGAGTGACAGGTTTGTAGCCACGTTGCGCGAGCTGCTAGTGCAGGCAAACCTGCCGTTCTTTTGGTCCGTCTCAGCCAAGGTGCTAGAGTTTTCGATTGATGGAGACTACCTGGACCAACTCAAGAGACCCAGCTTCCAGCACGTCGTAGCTGAAGCGCTTTCGAGAAACTCATCGTCATCCCGAGCCCTCGTGTCGTTACTGAAGCACACGAGCTCATCGCTGCAAGTCCGGTACGAGGTAATCGGGAAGAATGCGGCAGTCCTCAGCTTGTGGGAAGAGTTTCAGTCTGTTCTCACGGGTCACCAAGACACGTACGCTGTTCTCGAACTGTGTCCACAGGGAGATCTGTTTACAACAGACATCGATCGAACGGGGTCGAGTGGTGCCGCAAAGTGGGATTTAAAGAAAAGAGTCATCTTGAAAGAGCCCGAGTCGTGCGATTTACGAATCGATCGACCTGTGGTGTACACCGACACTGTCAAAGTGTCGGCGGTTCCTGGTGGTCACTCAACGAAGAAGATCTCGTTCGTGGTGGACGACAAGAGTGACAATGGTCACTTCGTGGTTCTTAGTGTGCGCAAGGCACAGCCATGTGGGGAAAGTGAGAAACCACGACTGTACTGCACAGCCTACGACCCTTTCACGTCGTGCGAGTACTCAGTAGAAGGATACCCTGCAAACTGGGCGGTGGACTTCTTCACCACCAGCAGCGTCCGCAACTTTGAGAATGAGTGGATGGAGTTGCTTAAGGAGATGCGACTGGGCGCGACCCTGACGCCGAAGGTTATCGTGAAAGTATTCAACAAGCAAGTCAAGACTGAGAAGCTGATTGGTGAGTGCGAGATCTCGATTGGCTCAGCAATCGCTCACGAAGGGCACATCTTCGACGATTGGTTTGCGCTGCAGCACCCGATGGACAGCCTGAAGACGACAGGTTTCATCAACTTGTCATTCCGCTTCGATGTCCAGAAAGTGAGCGACATCCCGCTAGCTATGATTGAAGGTGATAAGAGCTCACTGAGACGAAAGAGCAGCTTTGTTCCAGTAGAGATCAGCAGTACGGCGCTCACGCAAGAGAGAGAAGCCAAATCTGACCAGCGATCTCCAATAGAGAATGGAGAGAAAACCCAGATGGAGAGCCGACTTCGCGAATTGCAGCAGGCTTTGAGCTCGACAGAAAGTGCGAAACGAGACGCAGTGGAGCAAGTGAGAGCTCTGCGATCGCAGCTGCAGCAGGTTTCCATGTCGTCTAGCTCTGTGACTGAAAGTGAAGCTGCCAAGTGGAAGAGGAAGCTCGATCAAGCTCTTCGAGAGCAGAGCGCTCAGCAGGAAGAACATGAGCGAAGGTGAGCTTGTTTGTGGATGAGGTTTTCACTCTCGCTCTTTTGAGTCCGAGCACGAGTCTAATTGTTGCTATGTCTATTCTGTGTGAGCAGAGTGGCTGCGCTGCAAGTGGAGCTCAGGCGAATAGAGGAGAATACGCAGCGAGAGCGAGAGTCAATGAGACCGCCGCCCATGGTAGCCCCTTCAAATTTAAAGCAAGCATCGCTCGGTGCAAATGCGTCAGCGCACGATATCCTGTCAGCGATGAAGGACATTTTAGGTAATCGCTGTCCAGAGCGGCCGTACAATGGACTGAAGAAGGCGCTCGCGGCCGTTGCAGAAGTGCCCGGAAAGGTAGGATGGGCGGTGAATCATGCGCTAGTCGCCGTTGGCTGTCGTTGCTGAATTCCTGATCCCGTGTGCCCAGGTTGCCTTTGCTGCGTTTGACGACGTACTGAGCGACTTCGGTCTCAGCCTCTCAGTTGAGCATCGGAAGACCATGTCAAGTATTCTCGATCCCGAAGTGCGAGGCCGGATCAGCATCGAGGGTGCGTCTTTGAAATTGGTAATGGAGTACAAAGCTGATTACACTGCTAACGCTTATGCTTGCAGATTTTTTCATCAAGCTCTGCGGAGATGCGGAAGCCTACACGAGCATGAGTCAGGTGAGATCGAGGCAACCAGAGTCCCTCCTTCCTGTCGTCATGCCGACACCACCACAGTCCGAAGCGGGATCTCCAGAGCGTCAGATGAAGGTAAGACGCATGTGGTTGGCTGTGAATGATTCGCCTCAGTGCATGGTAGCCTGAGGATGTTGAAATAACTTCAACAGGATACGTCTACCGAGACTCCACCTACTCTCTCGAGCACTCCGATCCCAGCACCCTCGCGCCCACAGAAAATGACTCTGAAACAGATGACCAAATTCCTGCTCATGAACCTCCCTGACGGCTGGGAAGCTCGTTTCACGGAGAAAGGCAAGCCGTACTTTTGCAACCACTCGGAACGGTAAGGAGCTTTGGCTATATGAGAAGCACCATAGAGCATCTGCTCACTGGTTGCTGACCCTCTTGCTGACACAGGTCGACTCAGTGGAAACACCCAAAGCCAGAGATTGAGGCGATCTTCAAGGAATGGCTCCACGAGAATCCAAACATGAGCTTCACGTCGACGAGCTCTAGTAGTCGTCGCCATGAGCGTAAGGCATTATCATAGAATTCACAAACTGTTTTACAACCAAACAACCATCTACTGCTTCCACCTCCAACCACGAAAGCTCACTCATTCTCATCTGCTGAAGAGCTTCTTCATTTCTTCATGACATCGCTTTTCATGCAATTACCACTCACCCCAATCATCGCGAGGGGCATCTGAGGCATCGTCCGACACCGACACATTGGCATCCCATGTGTCAGCACCAGCAGTCGCATGGAGGTTGTCGATCGAGTTGGACACGGCGTCCGTGTCGCTGAAGACGTCGCCAAGAACCGGCACCGGGTCGCTCCAGATCACATCCGGCTCCGCCTCTGAGTCATCCGTTATCTCAACCTCTCCGGCTCGAAGAACCGCGATCTCCGTTCGCAGCAGGTCGATCTCCTTCTGAGACACGAACGAAGCAGCTTCGTACCCCGAGTTATAGGACCGCTCCACCGCATTCTGAAGTTCATGCAAATGAGCTTCAAGCTCCGATTTCCCCGCTACAACTCCTCTCTGGAAAGCTTCATCCTCCAGCAACACCATCTTACAGCTCGCTTCTGTCAGTTGTTGTGTCAGCTTCTCAATCTCGACTCGGCTCTTCGCTTCGGCTTCCATTGTACCCTTGGCGAACGCAACTCCAGCTTCTGCCGTCAGGATGTCTCGCTGTTTTTCCAGTTCGGATATTCTGATAGCAAGGGCCTGCACGTCTGTCCCAGCAACAACACCCGACCCACCCTCTTGCTTCTGCAGCTGAGCTTCTTTGAACGCTTGAAACTCAGTTTCAATGAGCTCCTTCGCCTTCTTCATCTTGAGCGCTCGCATTCGCCAGAGCTCGATCTCTTTCTTGGCGTCCTCGGAGATTCCCCCCGATGGTGATTGCGGTGCCTGAGCAAGTTGCGCTTCTAATGCACTCGCGCGAGCCGTCGCTTCTTCCAGCTGCTGCTTCACGCGCACCATCTCTTCTTCACTTGCGAGCGAACGAAAAGCAGTCGAGCCCGATGGGTTCGTGTTCTGTGCCAAGAGCTCGTTCACTTTCTCCAACTGAGCACGCAGAGTCGCAATCTCGTCATCCTTTGATAGCAAAAGCGTCTCGACTGCGATTTTCTCAGCCGTCACACTCTCCAGCGTCTGAACTTTCAGCAACAAAGCCTCCTTCAGCTGCAGAACGCTCACATTCTCTCCTCTCGCTCCATCAGCACCTGCTCCCAGCTGTGCATCTCCTCCATCAACCTGCGCCGTCAGCCGCTCGATCTCTTCGTCGGCTGCTTGACGCATGGTAGCGATGATCACTTCGCTCTCCTGAATGCCCGCGTCGTATCCAATCGCACGCGCGTCGTCGATCTGCATCGTCACTTCCGTCATCTTGGCCTCGTACGAGTCGCACAGGTTCTGGTACTGCATGTCCTTCTCTTCAGTGATCCGGCGCTTCTCTTCCTCGTGCTGAGCAGCCAGGATGCCGAGTTTCTTCTGCAGCTCCGCCGCTTTCTTCCTCCACGCGATCGCAGCACGTTTGTCTGCTTCCTGCGCCTTCTGAACGAGCTGCAAGTCGTGTTCATCTGCGCTGTCTTGAGACTCGGCGTGCGCCGCGGGCTTCAGCTCCAACTCAGCGTTACTATCATCCTCACCAAGAGCGTTGAAGTCGTCGAGATCCAAATCCGCCGACAAGGCTTCGGCCGCCTCCTCCTGCTGCTCTCGCTGGAGCCGCCTGCGTTCGTCTTCGCGGCGCTTCTGCTCTTCTTCCTGGTGCTGTCGAAAGAAGTACCTAGCGAATGGAAAATAAAAAGATGTGGCGTAAGCAAAACAATAGTAGCTTCAACTTGCGGGTACCGTCAGCTTGCTCACCTGGACCAGAACTCTTCGTAGCTCAGCTGCACGGGCACCATTTGCTCATGCAGGTCGCGCATCTCCTCCTCGTGCTTGAGCACCTATACGAGAACCACCCATGGCAGTGCATTCGTTCGTATGAACAACAGAGGCAGTGTGTGTTGTTATGAAAGACAATCGCGTTGTACGTGTTGCGTGCGTACCTTGGCGATCTCATCGGTGTGCTCATCGATCTTGAAGCCGTCCACGAACGCCTTGTAGTCGTCGATCTCTTCGTATAGAATCTGCAACCACAGATGCACATAGATAGACAGAAAGACGCACACATAGTGAGCACCATTGCATTGCCCTTTTCACGACGCACTGGTGGCGCCGCCACAGAGCCGCGCCGCACCTCGTCCACCGGACCCGTGCGCGCCGTGCCGAGCGCGTGCAGCAGCGTCACCGCCTCGTCCTGCACGGTCGCGACGATCGATTGCGCCTTCTCCTGCACCGTGCTCACATACTCGGACGCGTTCGCCGTCGCGCTCTTGGCCGCCTGCTCCAGGAGGCGCCACATCTCTCCTCGTCGTCGTCTTTCAGGTGGGTGCTTTTCTTTCTTGGTCAATTTATTTGCTGCAGAGAAAGAAGCACACGTATATTATTGTAGTATGAAAAACGTAAGCGGACAATTATTTTGAAAAATGAAATTGCTGTGATCTACATATTGTCATGACGTCACAAACATGTCCATCATGTAATTCAGTATTGCATAAAATAATTGCATTTATTTCTGAACAACGTTGCAAGCGAAGTTGTCATGCCATGAAATACAGTGCACATTTCCAGTGAAGCCCACGGCAAGAGCTCTACTCTTTGCTCGATCTCGTGACCCACTTGCAGCTCTCGTCCTCTTCGGCAAGCTTCAGCGCTAGCGCTTGCAGCATCCATGTGACCGTCGTACCCGGGAAAGTCACGTTGGCAAGGAGCATGCGAACCCACCACTCGCGCGTGTACTGATCGAATTTGCTGGCGTTTGACGCGTACGGAGCTGCGAGGGCGTAATGGTCTTCATTGCCAACTGGAGGCATCTCGCGCTGTTGGAGTGCATCGCCGCACCATGCGCCAGTGTTGAGCGAGTTGTTGCAGTCGTCGAGGAATGTGTAGAGCAGCGCCACAGCCCACTTTGCTTTGAGAGCACTTGCTGGCAGCGCGTCCAGATCTCAGCATTCGCGGTCGATCCCTCGATAAGATTCGTCACCGCCGATGCATCGCTATCCTCACCGCGTACGAGCGCCAGCAGCTCCTCTCGAGTACTTTCGGAGCACGCTCGCAGTAAAACTCGTTGAACTTGACAGCGAACTCGGCCTTCGACGCCACTATCCTGCTGGTCTCTGTCACTGCGAGAAAGTTGCCGACGACGAGTACGACGACGCCCAGAGCACTTATGAAGCAGCAGCCGTCTAGCGAAATGCATTTCTCGGTCGTAGGTTGAGTTCATGAGCAAGTAGAGCGCCATTGGGGACGAGATGACGTGGGGGGGGGGGGGGGGGGGGGGGGGGGGGGGGGGGGGGGGGGGGGGGGGGGGGGGGGGGGGGGGGGGG
>JAADXK010000039.1:0-60540 GCA_023337805.1 Globisporangium barbulae | reverse complement strand
CCACATAACGAGTTCGTTCCACTCCAAGGACCAGAAGAACAAGAAGACAAGGCAAAGATCTCCCCATTCACCTTCGTACTCGGAGCAGTCCCAGCAGAGCTTCGAGTACGTTGAGTTTCCAAGGGAGCGCTCAGCGCCTCTCTCACATGGCTACCACGGCTTTCGAGTGGAAACAAAGCACGCCGAGACGCGCGAGTGTGAGTCCACGAAGCAGCAGCAGACCATCGGACAGAGCACTTGCGAGCGCAACCCGTTGCTTCTGAGCAAAACGGTCGACTCCGATGGCTTTAATGACCGTAGTGAAGACAGCTTGCGTCCGGAAGACGAAGAACTGGAGCTCGGCGTGTCGACGACAGTGCTGACTGAAGCGGACTTTGACGCCATGTTTAGAGCGAAGAACCAGGCATTTCTCTTCCAGGTCGGCCCTGACGAGCAACAACAGCAGGTGCACCTGCTATCTTCCAGCAGCAGCAATGACTCCATCCTCACGAGTCAACGGAGGCAGTCGACACACTATGATGCACCGGACGACGTCGTGTTCTTGGCACTGCCCGATGCCATTGCTCCAAGTGACAAGCACCATCACTCAGCGGTCGAGAACCTCCACTCTCACTTCCATCCCCACATCCGCCTTCGTCGGTTCTCCCAATTGCCGTCAGACGTGCAGGAGGTCAAAATGGAGGCCGTCGTGTTGCCGCATCAGTATCAGTCACAGTCACTGCTACACGCAGGAGTGACAACCAACAGCGCCGTGTCTGTGAATGTGGTCGTGAAGAAGCAGGTGCCCGTCGTGGGGTACGTCATCCTCATCACTGCACTCTGCTCGATCTCGTCGCAGGGGGCCGTGCAGGACCTGCTCGTGGGCGTCCCGCCGCTACTCAAAGTCTTCTGGCGCATGACGGGCGCGTCGCTGGCGTTTGCGCCATTGGCAATCACATCACTCTGGCAGAACAACTGGGCGCTGCCGGTGCTCTCGGCGCGCAAGAAGGCGCTCTTTGCGCTCTGCGGCGTGTCCTACGCTATCTACAACGCAACGTTCATCGTCGCGCTGAGTCTCACAAGTGTCGGCCACACGTACATCTTCAGCAATTGCCACTCGCTGCTCATGGTCCTGCTCAAGCTCGTGCTCAGACAGCCGCTGGGTGTGCTGGAGCTCGTCGGCGCTGGCGTCGGGTTCTCCGGTGGCGTGATCACGACTCTAGACCATCACTCGGCGTCGGCATCAGCAGCAGCTTCAAGCCATTTGGGTGGCCACGAAGCGTCGACGCTCGGCGACATGATCGCATTCGCTGGCGCGTTCGCCGGTGTCGCGTACCTGATGAGCGCCAAGCAGGTGCGGCACACGGTGGACGTGTTCGTGTTCATGTGGACGCTCGTGACGACCGTGGCGGTGCTCGTGCTGCTGGTGCTGCTCTGGAACCACGAAGCGCTGGGAGGCATCGACTTTCTCTCCACGGACGCCACACATGGCCTCTTTGGTTGGGTGCACCACATTGGCATCGAGGCGTACGTCGTGCTTGTCGGGAGCTTCGCCGGCACCATGGGCTTCGTCACGTCGCTCAAGTACTTTGACCCGCTCGTGGTGTCCGTCACGATGCTCACGGAGCCCGCGGTGGCGACGGTCATTGGGATCTGCATCGGCGTGGACGAGTTGCCTGGTCCGCTGACGTTCTTGGGTGGTTGTGCTGTGCTCACAGGCTGCGCGCTTGTGATGCTCGCGTCGCACAAAACGAGCGCGAAAGTGGACGTGTCAGATGCGCTAGTGGTGCCCGTGGGCGCGGCGCAGCGGCTCGAAGCACGCAGCATTCAAAAGCGAAGAAGACACTCGACGTTCCAGCAGCAGCAGCACCAGCAGGAGCAAGCTCAGCGCAAGGTGACGCTGCGAGTCAACTACGGCTCCTTCCCCTAGACAGCCAAGCGCAAATACAAAAGAGCAACACTCTCAAACAAGCAATGTAGTTTTGTGCTGCAACTACGAAGAATTCACTGCACTAGAGCTCCATGGCTGCGGCAGGAGAACCGAGAACTGCATCAAGAGAGAGCAGCAAGCAAACAAGTGCGATACTTTCATAAGCGAAGAAGACACTTGACGATCCGTCACAAGCCTCAGCAGCACAAACGCAGCCAGTCTCTGTGAGCCACCAAAACAAACATACAAAGCAAGCAAACAAGTCAAGCGACTAAGGCAAGCAACTCGTGAGAGGGTGTGTTTGCAAAAGACTCACTGGATACTTGTAATAATTTATGCCACGCACGCGCAATACACGATCCCAACAAACACAGCTTGCACACACTTGCTTGTTGGGCTCATTGAGGGAGCTCTCTGTTCGCTTCCCTCGCTCTTGGTGGTGTTGTCGCGACTTGCGTCTAGAGGATCGCGTGGATGCTCACGCGCTGGTCCTGGTCGAGCGACACGCGGTGCGCGAGTACGACATCGTCGTCGTTGTGGTCCGACTCGTAGCTAGTCGGCTGGTGCTGATAAAAAGGGTGCGGGTCGCTCGCGCGCACGCTCGACGCGCGGCTCGCCTGCGGGAACGCGCCGCTCTGGTAGAACAGGTTACCGTCGCTCGCGCGCGCCATGCCAGTGGTCCCATTGTTCCCATTGACCACCGAGTAGCCGCTCTGTGAGAACATGTTGCGCTCGCTGTGACGGCGCGGGCCGCCGCCGCCGGACGACCGCGAGCTCTGGAAGAACGGGTTTAGGTCGCTCGCGCGCAGCGGGTTCATGCCCATGTCGCTCGCGCGCAGTGTCGACGTGTTGCTGTGCGCGAACGAGTCGTTGTCGCCGACGCTGAGGCGGCCGCTGCCACCGCCGTACTGCTGGAAGAACTTGTGCATCTCGAAGCTCAGGCGCTTGTCGCTGTCGCGCGGCGTGCTCGAGTCGCCATAGGACGAGCCACCCTGCTGGTAGAACATGTCCATGTCGCCGAGGTCGATCACCGAGCGCACGGACGAGCCGGTCGTCGTGCCCGACGCGTACGAAAAGTTGGACGCGACCGAGCGCGGCGACGAGCTTGCCGACTCGAAGCTGCCACTGCGCCCGCGGTAGCCACCGCCGCTCTGGTTGCTCAGGTGGCTGCCCGGACGCGGGTGCTGGTACGGCTGGTGCGTCGTCGACGACGGCGGCATCGAGTGCGACTGGCTCAGCGCCGAGCGTGCCGACGGCACCGACGACCGGTGCGTGCCCGAGAGCGACGCGCGCAGGGCATGACCGCCCGAGTGCGACGAGCGCTGAGGCGCGCAGCCGCTGAGCGACGCCCGCGATCTGTAGTCCGTGTACGTGGCGCTGAGGCTGGTGCGCGGGGCCACGTCGACCTCTTCCTCCTGGGTCGTCGAGAATCCGCTCTGGACCTCACGCTGGCTAATGAGCGCCTTGGCATCGGCCTCAATCAGGTCGTAGTACTGCGTCTTCTTAATCCATCCCTCGGGGAGGGACTCGAGGCCGTCCTGGGCTGCAAAGCACGCGCCAATGAACATCGCACGACGGCACGTGCGGCCGCCACCGATGATGTTCTCACGCACGGCCGTCGGGTAGTCGCTGAGCACAAAGAGCGGCTGGAGCACCGCGAAGAAGCCGCGCGGGAGTGACCCTTTGTTGCCGAACTTCTGGATCGCCTCGTAGCTCGGGAGCTGACTCTTGGTGAACGCCTTGAAGATCATCTTGCGCTGCTTGACCGTCAGGCGCTCCGTGCGAATGCTCATGCGCATGGCCTGCAGCACGGACGCGCCGAGGATGACCTGCTCGAGGATGAACGCAGCCACGAGTGCGGCGTCGCGCACGCGCTGGCCCGAGTAAAAGACCTTGACGAGCTCGTCGACCTTTGTGAAGAGCGAGTTCGTGCCGGCGTACAACGCGACGACGACCGGAATGAGCGCGATGACGTCGATCGAGCGGCACTTGACTGCGCAGTTAGGCCACGACTTGCCCGAGTGGATGCGCTTGATGAACGCGCGCGACGTCGTGCTGAGCAGCCGGTGGTCGTTCTTGTACGCCCAGTAGGCGTCCTTGGCAAGCTGCGAGCCGTGGAGGTGGCCGCGGCGCGCGACGCACTGGAGGATCATGCGCGCCTCAAAGCCCGTAGACGATTCCATGCGCGTCTTGCCGCCCTTGCCCTTGCCGCTCTCGCCGCCCGCCGAGTCATACAGACCGCAGAACGCCGGGTCAAAGTCCAGCCGCAGTAGGTTCGGGATCATCTTCTCCGGGTGCGAGACGCCGTTGAGCGACGTGGACGCGGCGTCCGCGACAAAGCCACCGAGCAAGGCCGCAAGTGCGCGCTTGCGTGACGCCGCACTGAGCGGCAGGTCGAGGCTCGCGCTCGGCAGCGGCCGATCCGGGCCGAGCTGCGTCACGAACTCGGGCGTCGTGGGCGTGAAGCGGTAGAAGCGTTTCTTGTTGTACTCGAACTTGAGCTCCTTCTCGACCTTCTCAATGTAATGGCTCGTGAGCAAGCCCTGGCCCTTGCGCACGGCTTCGGCGATGGACTTGGCCTCCATCTGCTCGAGCATCCAGTCCACGGCCTCCATGCCCGTGAAGCAGTCGGCGTATTTCTTAAAGAGGTGACGCCGCCGGTCGCCCGTGGCGATGTTCGCCTTCATGCGCGCCGCGAGGCGCACGAGCACCTCGTCCTGCTCGCCCTGCACCATGCTCGACTCGGGCACGCGCTCCACGGCCGTCGGTGCCGTGAACGCAAAGCTGACCATTCGAACGGCTAGTGTTGCGCTGGACTTGCTTGAGTTGCGCTGGACTTGCTTGCTGGACTTGCGCGCAAGTGTGTATAGCAGAGTCGTCCGTGGGGTCGGTTGACTCTGGCTATGGGGATCGATCGATCGCTGCTACTGTGAGGAAGAGAAGGAAAGCGAGAATGCTCTCTGCAGACAGAACTGACTCGCTTGTTGGTTTGCTCGCTCGCACGCGTGGCGAAGAGAGCGTTTGTTTGCTTGTGAGCTCTTGCGCGAGTGTGTTTTGTTGTTGTGCTTGCGCGCCGGTTGGTGTGCTTGTGCTTGTGCTGCTGCTGCTCGTTTGTTGATGCGTGTGAGAGCCGAGGCGACCACGCTCACTTCGAGAGTTGGACTCCCGCGAGGAGAGACGGGCCGCAACTGGCTCGCCTTTGCCTTTGGCAGTGCATCAAATCTGCACTCAAGTCTATGCTGCCTTCCATAAAAACTGCAGTAGTTTGTAACACTTTTGATACTTTAAGAAGGATATTTTACACACATTTTAGCAGACAAGTTGATTTAAAAAGTATGATACATGAATAAGTTAGAGAAAAGGCATTTCCGCGAGGCTTGACAATTGCTCTCGCTCAGTTTTCCAAAGTGTATATGGTTCCCAATCCGGTTGTAGAGATGCAATGTCCTTCCCCTCAATGCACACAAGCAGGCCGAACGGTTGTGAATCCAAACTTACAAACGCCGCGCCGCGCTGTCTATCAGAGACAAGAATGCACGTTAGCACATGGCACGCTTTTCTTGAGCTCCATTTCTGCTTAGTGATTCCACGTATGCGATGCAGTATCCACTGCAGCTTGAGCGAGAATCGCTATGAAATAGGGTCAAGTCGTGACGACTTTTGACCCTTTTTTACCCTTTTCTTGCTTATATAATCAATGCGTACTTAATAGTTTGTGTTTATATAGTAAAAATACTTCTTCTATATAAACCACCTTTTTACTGGAGCCCGCGCATATTTATTCTATCTACACTTGATTTGTAAGTGAGATTCTGGACCCGCGCGCGGATTCCATTAAACGGTTTGAAATTTAAACCCGTTTTATCGGTACCCGCGTGTGGGGCTATACTGTCGTAAACAAAGCAAAAGTTCAGAAAACAGACGCGCGGTTGCCAGTCGCTCGCGTTTAGGTACAAAGTTTGCATATTTTACAATGCAGGTTATTGATCGTTTTGATCATGTTTGAGAGAAATTGTTAATGTGATTTGACATTAAAAATTTCTTGAATATGATCAAACCGAGATCGATAACCTGCGTTTTCAAATACGTAGCAGCACACGCAACGCCTTTTTCCTTTCAGCCTTTTGTAGCAATTTTCGTCACACATAAAACCTTTCTAAAATGGTCATGAAATTTTTGTATAAATTCTACCATCGTAAAAACCTCTCCATATCAATCATTCTGGTCATCCCCAACGATTCCGATTCCGATCGGAGACCTTCACGACAGTACGACAACGCGAAAGGAGGATGGTCCCTCTGAACTGCATATCTCGGCCGCAAAGTCCTACTTTGCGGCGATCAGCCATGCACGTCGCTGGTCTTCTCACTCCCGTGATGACCCCTAAGAGAGGTGCGGCGCCATCGCCATTGTGCTGAGCAGTTCGTGCGCAAGCGAGCACTCCTCTCTCAGAACAACATCGTGTGGCCTCGCAAGGCACTTGCTCCATTTGCAAACAAGATTTGTTCGGTCAATGACGCATGCCGTTTGACTTCTTCAGTGTGAGAATCACTGAACGTTTGGAGAGAGTTGTCGGTTGGCCAAACGTCCACATCACGCGATGCTTCTTGCAACTCCACTTCTGCCTTCGCAAGAAGCTGAATCTACAGAGCCCAACAAACGAAACAGTGTCCACTTCAACAAACAACAAACAGGACGTGCAAACTGACTTGTTCATTTGAAATGGCTGCCTCTTTTGCTGTTGGGACGTAGGGACCCCAAGCACGTTAACTGTATCTCTCCATACTGACACGCTGGCCACTCGTGAGCTTGTCGCCTCGTTCTGGACGGACGAGTCACAAATGGAGCCACTTGAGTGACCAACAGACAGACTCGCCACTGGATAGATCGAAGGATGATGGATCCAGACATCTCTTGCTTGCTTGCGGATGTCGTGCTGTTAACGTTCTTTGCTGGAAACAAATGCGCGCGTTATGCATCCTCACCACCACTGCTCGCTCCTACTGCGACAAGCAAGCAGTATGTAGAGGATTACGTGCTGATCAAATTGAGCGTCGTGTGTGCGGATTTGAGCAAAGGAGCGCTTGCGACCAAAGAGAGAGCGCGCACAGCGTGCGAAAGCAAATGGGAGCTACTCACAAACTGCCATTCCACATCGCACTCCGGATATCTCGTAGTGTGTCTGTGTGTGTGGCTGACTCTGTTGCTGGATCGGCCTTGTGTGAGCAAGCAAAACAAGCAAGCAAGATGGCTTCAATCTTTGTAGAGGTCGTCGAGTGTTTAATGGTATTGTAACTACTCCAGCATGCGCAAAGGAGACTAAAGCCGCGACACGCAATCGAGAGCAAGAGCGTGCAAACCGACTCGTTCTGTTTGAAATGGCAGCCTCTTTTGCTGTTGTGGGCATCCTTTTCACACACAAGAGTCAACTGACTGACTCTCTCCGTGAACACATGCCAACACTGGCCACTTGGAGCTCCACTCCTGGCCATGGGAGCCACTTGCTCCTAATCCTTTTGAGACCAATGGCGCCACTGGAGTGACCAACCATTGGCTGGTAAGCTACTGGACAGATCAATTGATTCGTTTGTGCGTCTTCGCTGTCGAAAGAGGTCTCCATTAGCAACAGCAGCTTGTTGTTGCGCCTCTCAATCCTCTTTGCTGGGAGAAATGCTCGCTTGTGGAGGACTAGTATTCTAATTGTGTTAGGGAACAAGTGAGCAAAGGTGCCTAATGGCCAGAGAAAGCGCGCTTGTCGTGTTTGATTCTCATTAGCTCAGCGCGTGTAATCGGGAGCCATCCATCCACTCACCCTCCTCCAGATGTCTGTGAAGTGTGTGGCAGGCAAGCAAGTCAGCGAGCTGCAGACAAGCAAGCAATCTTGTAGAAGTCGTTTAGCAACTGGAGTTATTGCGCGTTATTGACTTGGGTTTGTATAAGTTTCGCCAAAAACAAAATTGTATCGAAACTCAAATAGACAATGATGCAACCTGTGTGCATCACACAATATTACCGGTAATCAATTACCGGTATTTTGTTTGCTTACCGGTATATGCAATAAAGTTTTGACACAGTGTTTTTATGATTCAGATGCTCTGTTAGTCAATTATATTTTTGGCTATTTTGACACAAGGTCCATTGTTATAGACTTCGTCGCACGTATACATCCGTATTTATTTAAATACGTGTTGCCTATAGATTCGCAACTCATTGCTGCCATATATCCGCAACTGTCATTGTTCAAAAGCAACAACGATGAGATCGGAGGAGCGGCGCCGCAAGCGTAGCCGCAGTCGCCGACGTAGTCGAACGCCTCCGTCGTCCTCCTCGCGCAGGCAGCAGCGTCACCGCCGTAGCCCCAGTAGCAGAAGCAGCTACCGTCGCTCGCGTCGGAGCCCCAGCCGCAGTTACAGTGCGTCGCCGCGCCGCCACAGCCGCTCGCGCGAGAGACACAGCCGCTCGCGTGAGAGACACAGCCGCCGTAGCCGCAGTCCAAGTCGTGACCGCAACGACCGCCGACGCGAGTCCAGCCGCGAACGAGAGCGAGAGCGAGAGCGGGGCCGCAGCGACAGTCGCGAGCACTCGTCGCGACGCCGAAGCGCGAGCCATGATCGCAGCCGCCGCTCCAGCGGCGCAAAAGATCGCGAGCGCAGCTACGAAGCGACGAGACGACGAGATCGTGACCGCTCATGGTCGTCGCGCCGCGAAATCGAACGGCGCACGCGTGCGTCTTCGCGCCGTCGTCGAGATGATAATGACGAGGATGACGACAGCCGCAGCAGTCGTGGAGGGCGTGACCGAAAGAAAGCGAGCGGTGGTGAGAGACAACACGATCGAGACGATGCGCGGCGCTCGCGCGAGAAATCCAGCGATCGGCAAAGCGAGAAGCGCCAGTCTTCCACCCCTCGAACGACAGATCGTGGTTTTTCAAAGCGAGGTGAAGAGGAAGAGGGAAATGAGTCCAAGCGCAGCGTGAAGGTGGCGGAGGTCAAGAGCGAGCCCAACGAGAAGGTTCTTGACAAGTCTACAGAAGACGCCCCCAGTACGAAAGCGAGCCCTCCGGCGCTTTCTGCGAT
Organism: Globisporangium barbulae; assembly: GCA_023337805.1. Taxonomy (NCBI): domain Eukaryota; phylum Oomycota; class Peronosporomycetes; order Pythiales; family Pythiaceae; genus Globisporangium; species Globisporangium barbulae. The sequence goes on along the minus strand of JAADXK010000039.1, from coordinate 51,555 downwards.
TCGACGCCGGTCATTTGATGACACAGCCAAGACCACGACGACACCGTCCTCGTCCTCCACGCCCATTCCTATCCGCCAGGGGCGTTCGCGTGGATCCAGTGACGTAGGCGAGTCGACTGCTACTACTGGCGGCAGTAGTCGAAATGGAACGCCACATCATCACCAGCCGTATGGCAAGAGCGGCTCAACGCCCTTAACCAGACCGTCGTCAGCCGCGAGCTCGTACGCCCCCGAGTCCAAACCGCCGCCTTCACATGCTTCAGCCGTCACTGCTGCTGTTGTCGCGCCCTTGATAGTCGACCCGGTGATGGAGAAACTCCGTGAAGCGCGGTGCGAGAGTTGGCGCACGCACCTGAAGAGCGCGAGTGAGTATAACCGCGCTGAGATGAAGGTACTGGCACTCGAAGCCGACCTCGAGATCGCCGAGTTCTGGCTCGAGATGATGACGGCGAACCTCGAGGATGTCGGCAAGCGCATCGAGATTCACGACTGGAACTACCAGAAGGCGCGCGAGCAGCAGGAGCTCGAGTAGCCGGCAGCCGTTTTCTGGATTTGAGGCTCAGAGCATTGAGTTAATAATGATCAGCGATTATATTCACAACGACGCAACACTTGCTCTCCCACCACACACATAGCGGACTTCGACGACCGTCACTCCTTTCATCTCTCGTTCGCTCCCAGCCATCCATTTCTTCCCATTGTTGTATCTCTCCCTATCGGTTCTGCAGCACGTCGAGGATGAGGTCGCGTGAGAGGCTCGCGAAGCCGTCGGTCTTGGTCACCTGGTCAAAGTGCCGCACGATGAACGACAAGCAGATCTCGCGCAGTCTGGACGAGTGGAGTTCATCGGCCGACTGGAAGAGCACGGCCGCGTTCTCGACGTCGATGTTCTTCTGCACGACGATCTCGCAGAGCCCTTTCAGACGGTCGAGTGTGTACAGGTCCGCGGCGGCGAAGAGCTCCAGAGCCATCTCGGCGCCGACATTCACGGCGTCCACGTAAATGTACTCGAGCAGCGCCAGAAACACGGGCACGCGCATATGCTGCAGCGTGATCTCGTGCTCGCGCGACTCGCGCATACCGGACGTGAACATGGCGCGGAAGTGGTCACTGCGCGTGGCCAAAATCGCGCGGTGTGAGTGTACCGCGCGGCCCTCGATGATGAACGTCACGTCCGAGAACTCGGGGTCGTCGATGAGCTGCCGCATGTCTCCCAGGTACGACGACGTGAGCTGCGACGAGCGCACCGTCGCGATCGGGTCCACGAGCGCCACCGTGTGCTCGTTGTAGGACGCGACCGAGATCACGCGCTTGGTCGCGAGCACCTCGACCATTTTGGGCACCGTCACCTTGTTTGTGTCGTTGTGGCCAAGCTTGCCGTGGTCTCCGTTGCCCCACGTAAAGACCTCGCCCGTGTCCGTGAGCGCGACCGTGTGGCTCCAGCCGCACGTGACCTGCACCACGAGCTTGTCGACGAGGCTGCGCACGAGCGTGGGCACGGTCTTGTTCACCTTGTCGCCATGACCCAGCTGGCCGTGCTCGCCACCACCCCACGTGTACACCTCGCCCGTCTCCGTGACCGCCGCCGTGTGGAATCCACCGCATGCGACCTGCTTCACGCGCTTGCCCGCGAGGCTGTCCACGAAGCGCGCGACCGACTGATGGCGCTCCGAGTTGTGCCCCAGGCGCCCGAACTTGCCGTCGCCGAACGTGTACACCTCGCCAGATTCTGCAGTATCGGATAAAAGAGCCATTCATTTCAGTTTGGATACAATATACGCCAAGAGCTCCAAAGATTTGGCAGCCAAAGACGTGTGGGTTCGTACCTGTCAGTGCCGCCGTGTGGAAGCCGCAGGCCGAGATCTGCTTGATGTTCTTGCCGCGCAGCTCCTCGACGTTGCAGGGTAGGTACTGCTGCCCCTCCGTGTCCCCGTTTCCCGAGACACCGTTCTCCTTATCGCCCCACGTGTACACGTCCTTGTTCTCGAGCAGCACGACCGTGTGGCGACTGCCGCAGGCCACCTGCTTCACCTGCAGGCCCTTGAGCGACTCGACCAAGTACGGCGTCGAGTGGCCCGTCTCATTGCCGTGGCCCAGCTTGCCGTACATGCCGCCGCCCCACGTGTACAGGTCGCCCGAGACAGTGACCGCGGCCGTGTGGTAGCTGCCGCATGTGACGTGGCGGATGTTGCGTCCGCGAAGCTCTTCGACGAGTCGCGGCACGAACTTCCAGCCATTGTCGCCGTGGCCCAGGCGTCCGTCGTCGCCACGGCCCCATGTGAACACCTCGCCTTCATCTGTGAGCACGACTGTGTGCCCGCTGCCACACGCGATCTGCACGATGCGCCGCTCCTGCAGCGCGTCCACGAGCACCGGTCGGTACTGGTCGCTCGTGTCGCCCAGCCCAAGCTGTCCGTCTTCACCACGCCCCCAACTATACACTGCCATTCGTACACACACATTCACACACGTCCACACGCATTAGAATAGCGCATCTCCATATTCGCCAATCGATAGATCCACGACAGACAGCGTGCAAGCAGCTCATGTTGCCGTACCCGTCATGCTCACTGTGTCGTTGCTGTTGTACTACGGACAACAAGCGCTTCTCGCTCTTGACCACGTCTCCGTCTCTGCTGCTAAATTTTTGCTGCTGCCCTCGCAGAGAGAGAGAGATCCCGGCACGCCGAGAAAGAGTCGTTCGATCGATCCGTCGATCTGCGTCGCGTCCTTCCAGGCTAGTGCACAACTGTGTGGAATAAATCAGCTCCATCACAGTAAAAGAGAAAGAGCTGAAATGGTTGTGGAATGAGGGTTTTCGCCCGATTAATCTGGCTCTCTTGGAGCGAAAATGTAAGCCGAGAGCCCCCTGATGCGACAACTGATGAAAAAGAGTGCTGTTACATTCCATCACGGAAGATCACATGAACATGAGCGTGGCGCCGAATGGCGCGGTGGCGGCGCACGTGCAGTTGGCGCGCCTGCTGGTGGCCTCGAAGCGCTTCCCACAGGCCGCAAAGCACTACGATGCTGCGCTGCATCTGCTGGACGAGGCACAGGCCGCAGTCGTGTGCGACAACCAGCAGAGCGAGCCATCGCAACAGTCGCTGGCGTATTGGAAGCTCCTCTTTGAGCTCGCGCACGTCACGGTGCAGCTCCGCGAGCGAGCCGATGCGATCGCAATGTACCGGTACATTGTGGAGCACCAGCCGCAGTTTGCAGAGGCACATGCGAACCTTGCGGGTATGTGTGTGGATGCGTATGACCATGCAACTGCATTGTAGAGAGCTCGGGCTGGCGCTGATCTGCATAGTTGCTTGCGTCTGTGCTGATCGTAGCGCAATTAATGATCGAAGGCGAGCTGGAGAGTGCACTGCATCACTGCTCAGCAGCTCTAACGATTGCGCCGGATTTTCGAGAGGCGCACTACAACATGAACGTGCTGCTGCGACGAGCGGCGCGACAGGACGAGGCGATCGCGCGGTACTGGGACCTCATTGAGCAGGCAACCGGCGAGCAGCTCCGTCCAAAATGCGGTGGCAACCAGTCTTCATCTGCAATGCTGAGAGCTACAGATAGTAGAAACGTGCCATCGCAGCCTGCAAAAGTGTCAGTGGTCTGCGTGAAGTGGGGCTCCAAGTACGGCGCCGAGTACGTGAACAAGCTCTTCAACTCGCTCACACGCAACAGCAGCACGAAGACGACAAGAAGAAGTTGTCCTCCAGCAAGAGACACTTCAACTATAGCAACTGCAACAGAGATCGACTTTGTGTGTCTGACAGACGACGTCAGTGGCGTTCTCACGACGCATGCGAACCTGCGGTGCGTCCCACTAGAGCCTGGGTGGAGCGGCTGGTGGAACAAGCTCCAGGTCTTCTCTCCGCGAGTCTCGCGGCTGCTGATGCACGACAAGTGTCTATTCGTGGACCTGGACACTGTGATCGTGGGCTCCGTGGACGATTTGCTCCAGTGGGAGATCCCAAATGCGAAGATCGCGCTGCTGAAGACCGACAATATGGTGAACGAGCAGCGACGCGACGGGTACAACAGCAGCATGATGATGTGGCGGAATGCAAACGGGAAATCGTCATTCGAGCACGTCTACAAGCAGCTGCACGACCATTTCAGGACAGTCAGCAGGTTCATTTACAAGTTCGATCACTGGCTCGAGGTGTGTCACCTTCTCCTTCTCTCAGTATAGCTCTATCATACCGGACTCTCGGGCACTCGCTGACCTGTTTACTGCCTTGTCTGCTTCTCTCTCTTTTAGATGGCGCTACCTGACGTGCTCTTCCTTGAAGACATCTTTCCTGAAAGCATCGTCGAGTACAAGAGCTTGGACGAATCTGCGTTGGCGCCGCCTGAGAACGCCAGCATCGTATGCTTCCCGTTGCAGCCAAAGCCCCATGACGCGAGTGCATCTTGGATCCAGCAGCACTGGCAATAGAGATATAAGAATCATCATCAACAGGTCGAGTGAGAAGCACAAGCAAGTCCGAGATCTCCTCGCGTCGAGGCGGCACTGCTCCATCCACCACACGTACCGCAAACACAAAATACGATGGCTCATCACCTTGCAAATCAAGTCATGGACCTCCGCACCACGACGTCAAAAAACCTCCTCCAGGTCAGCCGAACAGCGCTAGTAGCTCCACCAAGAGCTGTTGTTCAAGCTAGTACAGGACCTGGTCCACCACCGATCCGCGCCGCCTCGCACGCCACTCGAACAGGATCGCGTCAGAGCCAGCAGCGAGTCACAGCTATAGCCGCGAGCTCAGGACACGACAGCGAGTCATTTCTCGAGAGCAAGCGATCTTCGGACGAAGCAAACTTACGAACACGGGTGGCTAACAACGCTGACTGGTTCGATTTGGTGATTAGTAACCTAGACAACTTTGCCGTATCATTTTGAGAATACAACTTCCATTACAGTCAGTCAGCCTGACTATCATCATGCATAGCTTCTGTGGCTTCGTTTGCTTTTGCGTGTGGATTTATGTGGACGTAGAAGCGCTCGCGTCGACGAGTGGCGTCGTACCGTTGTCATCACGGGCGTGTGCGAGTTTCGCGAGTTTCTCATCCAGAGCCTTCATGGCACGCGCTCTGAAATACAACAAGCCACGAAACACCATTAGAGACCAGGTGACGAGCTCTCAAGCCGCAGTTTCCGAACATCAAGCTGGTGGCTGCAGCACTCACTTTCGTCGTTCAGCGATCGGATCGTCATTCATCTCCTACAAAACAAGAATCCAATTAGGCAAAGCAAGGCGGAGCATGAAGCGTCGGCTGCAAAGAGAACGAACGTACAGAGACGACGGGCAGGATTGTCATAGGCTTGTCCGAGCGGTTCTTGAAGTAGCCGCAGAGCTTCACGACGTTGAAGCAGAAGTTTGCCACTGGACCAAGGATCGATCTGATGACCATCAGCGTCAACACACACAAACACAAGAGGTCAATTTGAGCAGTCAATGGCAATGGGAACGGCGAGCAAGGTGGACGAAAACGTACGCAAAGACGTCAGGAAGCAGCACGACGAGCGCAAACTCCTCCGAGGTGTCGCCGCGAGTCTGGTCGTGGTTCTTGTTGAGGAACCGGAGGTAGTACCAGCCAAAGTAGCCGCCCAGAGCCGAGAACGGACCAGCGCCGATGAACGACGCACGCAAGGCCGGCGTAGTGGACGACAGACCTACGAGCGACAAGAGCGAGAATGCGATCGTGGCGACCAGTGGGTAGAACTGCATATGACACATTACGAGCCAGAGAGCGAGATGAGACCTGTGAGTCTTCAGTTAGAGCTTATACAATGAGAGAAGTAAACCACTCACGCGAAGCTTAAGTCCCGGAAAAATGGGAGCCGTGGCCAGCGGCGTGGGTTTCATTAACGCGACCAGCAAGGCCGTGATGCCACCCGCGAAACCGGACAAACTCGTGTTCCTGATGGAATGAATCAAGACAACACATCGGGTGAGAGTGTTAGAGTTGGTGAGCCAAAATAAACAAGCCACCGTTTCGACACACGACACGTACAGGTAGATCGGGTCGCGGATGATGATGTAGAGCGAGAAGAGCTCCACGAAGAGCACGAAGCTTGCCATCGTGTTCGCGAACACGAGCAGACGCCCCAGGTTCATCGCCCCCAACTCGGGCTCCACGCGCTTCGCGAGTCCGAACGCGAGCGGTAGCACAACCATCAGCTAAAGTTTCCAGAAGCACATACAGGAAGCAAACAGTTGGGCTAGTTATCACTTATGCTCATACAGAGGAGCACATAGGAAAGCAGTGAAATGCGTACCTGCAAGAAGTGCGGGTGGTAGAACCCAGCGGTCAGGTACACCCACGGACGGATGTGTGCCAGGATCGCACTATGTGATTGTCGTTACGAGTGGATTCACATGACCCAAAAACAATCAGCAATCGAGAACAAGAACAAACACCACCGTGCACCGCACACACATACTCTGCGACGGAGAGAGCAAGCGCGCCACCGGCTTCGTTCGCTGGCGTGAAGAGCACGCCGGCGAGCCACAGCAGCGGCAACGCCAGCACGAGGATGATCGTCGCGGGGAGCTACAGAAGAACAGTGGAGCTCTGTCAGAATAAACGCGTTACAACAGCAGCACATGTGGCATGACGCAAATGCACGCTAGTGCTACTTGCGCGCTATGAGCCAAGTCGCACAGAGAGAGAGACGCATGCGTACACGCCGCGGGCGGGCGTTCACGTACCCTCATGCTGCGTTTTGTTTTCTTCAGTTGTGGGTGCTGATTCTAATTTCGACCAGATTCTAGTTTCTGAAGACACAGCTATATTTGTCTAAAATGTTTTATTCTACCTGAACTTTGATAAAGTAAACTGGATTCTTTTAGACGGATCTGCGCCAACCGCATTTTGCCTGTGCTTTCCGCGCGCAAAGTTGACTTAAAATTGAAGGAAAGAGCCGACAGAATGACACCGCAGCCAGTCGGCGAGCCCGGCGGTGGCGCCGAGGAGAGCCGCGCGCGCGCCTCAGCAGCCGCAGGAGGAAGGCAAGCGCTCGCTCGTGACACATCAAGCGCCCGAGCAGCAGCCAGCAGCACTTTTGGAGACTCGGGCGGCGCAGGAGAGTTCTCAGCATCGTCGCGACACGCTGGATCGCGAGCGAGTCGGGAAGCAGCCATGGCGGCGTACACGCAGTTCCGGTCTTCCACCGCGACCGCTGCGACGTTATCTGCGGCATCAAGCTTCTCAAGTCGCAGTGAGAGCACGACAGTACGTCCCGCGTCGTCCTCATCGTCCTCGGTGGCGACGTCGTTTGGGGCGTCAAAAGGCGGCGGATCAGCGAGCGCCAGCGGTTTGTACGTGGACACGTCCCTTCCCGGAAAGGCGGCGCCGTCAGTAGCGACAACGCCAGCGACGAGTGAAGATCCACTGACGCCACGCTCGAGACTCGCGTTAGAGTCGACTCTGTCAAAGATGAACACGAGCAGCAACCAGATCGCGGCAATGGGGCTCGATAACTCTTCTTCGGCTTCTTCGTCGATGGCAGGTGGCGTGAGTACAAAGGTGAAACCAGTGTTGAGCGACAGATACCACAGCACCAGCGACAACAACAACCACAGTAACAGCAGAGGTGGCGCCACGATGGGAGGACACCCGCTCTCGCCGCACAAGGAGCTGATGAACATGCTGGACTCGGCGAATTTCAAAGGCGCGTCGTCGAAATTCGCCGGCGGAGTCAGTGGGACAAGCTTGGGGATGACCGGCAGCCTTCCCATGTCATCGCAGCATGGAGCGTCCAGCTTTGCAAGCCGTTCGGTGGCGAGCGTCTTTTCAGCCAGTAGTGCAGCAGCGATGAGCGGTGTGAGTACCCAGAATACTCTACCACGAGGCGCAGCAGGTGGTGGTGACAATCAGAAAGAGCGATCGCGATGCGGAACGGAGATCCTGTACGACTCTTTGATTCGACTGCGGCTGAACAACCACCAGTGTCTGCGGATTTCGGCTCTGGCGCCACCCCCATCGTCGGTCTCATCGTCCACGCCAGTGAAGTCGTCCCGCAGAATACCGCAGAAGAACCTGTCGTCGCAGATCGATGTGTCTGGGAACGGACTCAACGGAGACGACGACCAAGTCTTCGTGCTCATGAACGCCAACATGCGTACGGACTGCGGCGAAGTGCACTTCTCGGACATTGTCGCACTGTACTGTGTCAGCGGGAGCCGCAAGGGGCATTTCCTGTCCGTGGATCCCATGACTCAGCAGCTGACGACGAAGAAGGGACCAGTCATCTCGAATGGCGAAAAGTGGCGCCTTGTGAACCCGAATGCTGCGCCAGACCCGCGTGAAGATGAAGGCGATGCGTTTGGAGGAGACAACGGCAGTCACGGAGCTTTCAGCACCAAGTCCGGAAGACAACCAGAGAGCTCATTCTTCTCGATGAACTCGACGAACGTCATGCTGGAGCAGCAGAAGACCATCGTCACCAGCGACAAGGTGCTCTTCAAGATGTATGCAGCCGACATGTTTCTGTCTGCGCGCGCCGATCCGTTTGACGTGCTTGCGCCTCCGATCATTCAACTCGCGAAGGAGAACGACGGCTCAAACGACTGCTTCCAAGTGTGGGAAATCACAAAGTCGAACATTCCGTACGACCCGAGCTGGAACCGCGAGCGAGGATACCTGACCGGAGAGACTTTCGTGCAGCCGCACAAGAAGCGACGCGAAACAGCAGATGATGGCGATGTGAACCTTCCGCCGCTGTCCTCGTACCCGCCGTCGATCCAAGAATCCATCATCATCGACGATCTGTTGTACGCGTTTGTTGGTGTGTCGGGCCGCTACATCCGACTTGACGTGACCGAGAGCCGAGTTGACGTGGCGAAAGAGACGCGGACGTTCAAGTTCAGTCTGGACCAGCACGGGATGGATCCGTCGATCTCGTCGCTTGCATCGAGATGTTTCTGCTTGGGCGAGTTCTACCTCAAGCTGACGCTGTATGTGGAGCAGTTTTCGAGATACGAGTACGGGCAAGTCAACCACGCATTCTGCGCAGCCTTGAAATCGCTGCTCAAGGAATACACGATTGTGATCGCGCAACTCGAGCATCAAATGAAAGTAGCAGCGTCAACGGGACAAGGAGCGATGACGATCCAGAAGCTCTGGTTCTACGTTCAGCCAAGTCTTCGAACCATGGAGATGCTGAGCATGCTCGTCGATGCTTGTCGAAGTACGCTTGGTGGCGGTTCGCTGCTAAGCGAGATCCAGCGCATTCGGTCGTCGTTGGCTGGAGATATGAAAGCTGGACAGGTGTTCTCGTTCCTGATGGAAAGAGCAACAGTGCCTTACCTCAAGATGGTTGAGCGCTGGATTTACCACGGAGATCTCGTTGACCCCTACGACGAATTCATGATTCGGCGCGATGACGAAGTCGGCAAAGAAGACGTGAGCGACAATCCGTACTCCACGTACTGGCAAGACCGGTACACGCTGCGTGAAGCGCAGGTGCCGCTCTTCCTGGCGCGCTTTGCACAGAAAATCCTGACTGCGGGCAAGTACCTGAATGTGTTCCGCACATGCAGTCGTCAAGTTGACTGTCCATTCGCTGGATCGATCGAGTTTGCAGTGAGTGAGTCGGTGTATGAAGAGCTGATTGACAAAGCGCACGCGTTTGCAAGCCAAGCTCTATTGGAGTTCTTTGTGAAAGACAACGATCTGGCGAATCGGCTGGTGTCACTGAAGCACTACTTCCTCATGGACCAAGGCGACTTCTTCGTGGACTTCATGGACGTGGCAGAAGAGGAGCTGAAGCTGCGAGCCGACAAACTCTCGATCTCCAGACTGGAGTCGCTGCTTCACCTGTCGTTGCAAACGTCAACGTGCTCGTCGGACCCCTACAAGGATGACTTGGTCTGCTTCCTGTCGCCAAACAACCTCATCTCTCAGATGGAGGCGATTCACGAGAGAGCGCAAAAGGGGATTCGCGACTCACTGACCACGTTTAAGTCCACTTCGATGAACCACCCAGGCTACAAAGTGATTGACGCCTTTACGTTGGACTACAAGGTGAAGTGGCCGCTGGCGCTCGTGGTTTCCTGTGGCGCGCTGACGAAGTACCAGATGATTTTCCGGCACTTGTTCTTTTGCAAGCACGTGGAGCGCCGTCTGTGCGACGCCTGGCTGAACCACCAGACGACGAAAGAGTTGTCACTGCGCTCCGATCTTGGGCCGTCGTTCTGTCTTCGCCAGCGAATGCTTCACTTCCAGCAGAATTTCGTGTACTACATGATGTTCGAGGTTATCTCACCTCGCTGGCACGCGTTCCAGAAGCAGCTCACGACCGTAGAAACAGTAGACGACATCCTTCACTACCACGGCGAGTTCCTGGACATGTGCTTGAAGGAATGCCTGCTGACTGATCCAGATCTACTGCGAGTGCTCACGAAACTCATGACGGTCTGCATGACGTTTTCCAACAGTATCGAACGCTTTACGCGTCCGTACTTTCTGGACGAAGAGACCATCAAGGCTGAGCGTGAAGCTGAACGCGACCGTCGGGCGGAGAAGAAGGCCCGAGAAGAAGCTGAAGCTGCGCTGGCAAGCTTCCAGCGCATCAACGGCAGTGCTGGACTCGGTGCTGGGAAGAAAAAAGGTGTCCTTAAGCGCCGACAGTCCTCGCAAGTCGACATGCGTCGCGCGAGAATCAAGGAGCTCTCGGATGACGTCAAGCGCGCGCTGACTGAGCGCGAGGGGGAGATGGAGAACCCGTTTGTTCGCATGACCAGTGATCTGGAAAACCAGTTCGACTCGCTACTTGGGGAGTTCATGCAGCAGTTGCTGCGACGATCGTTGCTGCAGGTGAGCTGACGGATACATGTGCATGACGATCGTATCGTGAAGCGTGGCACTAACTGATTGATCTCGCTTGTTTTATTGTTTCTCCACCAACAGCACAACTCGCATCTCTCCAACCTCTGCACGAGACTGGACTATAACGGCTTCTACACGAAATAGATCTCAAGCTCGTCGATCGGCTCGAAACGCGCGGTGTGTTTGTGTTGATGCGCATGTGATCGGAATTGATGGTGCTGATGTGTTTGCTGATTTTGGTATCAGGACAACTTGATAGTGTTCTTGCTGAGAGTTGTATGCTTGCAGGTGATGTTGCTGAGTCCGAGTGAAGAGTCGCACTTTTATGGAAGATCCAAGATTTGAATCGACTGGAGGTCAATTCGAAAGGGCGCCTGCTGCTTGCAAATCACACAAAAATCCGCCACGAAAGCGCGCAACGCAAGATTTGCTCGCCCAAGATCATCGCATTGGTGCGCGAGTAAAAGCGAGCTCATTCATACCTTGCAGAACTACATGGAAGCAGTAGCCGCGCAAGCATGTGGAAGACTCGAGGTGGTGGCATTCGTGGCGTCCTCGCGCTCGCGGTGCCCATCCTGTGGATCCTGCTGTACAAGGGAGTCGTTGTCGCCAACCAGCTGATTGTGCTGGTTCAGCCTATCAACTCGGTCGCTGGAGAGCCGTTTGTGCTTCAGCCAGTTGTCGCACTGACAGACGACGACGGGAACATCCTCACGAACGTCAACACAGGGACAGTCCGCGCTTCCGTCGGTGTGAACCCGGCACGCTTTGGTACCGTGCAACCAAGCGCCAATGCGTTCACTTTCGTCAACGGGATCGCCAAATGCACCGGGCTCTACATTAACCTGGCAGCGTCGGGGTACACGCTCGCTCTGATTTCGATCTACCATGGCGTGAGAGCAGAAACAGCAGCTTTTGATGTCGTCGTCGGCTTGAGGTACATGATTGCAATCGTGACCGATGTGAGTACGGCATATGGTGGCACAGCGTTCTTACCGCAGCCAACAGCAGCTATCGTGGACAAAGGTGGTAACCGAGTGGACACGCTGTACGAAGGAACCGTTCGACTGGAGATCGTGAAGAATCCTGTGGGCGGCCATCTCCTGCCGGCAGGGAACCTGAATGTCACGATTGGAGCTGGTCTCGCCAAGTTTCAAGGAGTCTATATCGACGTCGCCGGGTCTCCGTACACGCTGCGCTACACCACGGATTTGGTACTGCCTGGAGGCTCTCTTGTCGAGACAAACCCGTTTACGGTCGCTGCAGGTGTGTGCAACAACTTGGTCCTGCTGAACACTCCAATCGAAGCGAGTGGAGGGAAAGCGTTTGCGATCCAGCCCGTGTTGAAGTTGATCGATTCAGGAGGCAACACGCTTGAGGAAGACAGTTCGAGTATGATTTATGTCGCGATCTCGTCGAACCCATCGAATGGCGTGCTGTCGCCCACGCAACAGCTCAAGGCGTACGTCCGGCAAGGTATCGCAATTTTCCGAAGCTTGCGCATCGACAAGGTCGGTGACGACTACTCACTCGTGTTCACGCTGTACACCAAAGTCCCGAGAACCACCACATACATTAAATCCGAGATCGAGCAAGTCTCGCCCCCGTTTAACATCGTTGTTGGACGCCCAGTCGCGCTCTTCTTACAGCAGAATCTGTCGAACGGAGTGCTCGATGGGCAGCCAAACGAGCACCAGCCGATTTTAGCGCTCTTGGATGCCGGCGGGAACGTCGCGTCGTCTATCAGTACAGGGACCGTCGCTGCAACGCTGGTTCCAAGCGCGGGGATCGCTTCGTCCATTGTAGTGGACACCTCGGCGGCAGCGCTTCTCACGGTTGTGACTGTGAGAGCTCTCCCGACCCCGCTGTTTCCGATGCCCTACGGCGTCGGCATGCGGCTGTCAATAGAAATAACATTCTCTGACGAAGTGCTGGCGTTGGGAATGCCGACACTGACCTTGGCGACCTCGATCACAGGTCCGAACGGGGTGGCGGAGTGTGTGACGTTGAACACGTGGACGACCAAGATTGTATTCCAGTACGACGTCGTTCTCAGCGACAGCACAAGCGATTTGAACTATCTGTCGACAACTGCACTGAACCTGAACGGCGGTACGATTCAAGATCGCAACATGCAGACCCCGGTGCTGACGTTGCCCGACCTTACGAGCGCAGACTCCCTGGCGGGCACCAGCAACGTCGTGATTAACACGACGGCGCCATTCATATTGAACGTCACGTCTACAACCCCAGGGAGCGGCGAGTTTGGCACGGGCGAGGAAATTTACATCAGCATGCAGTTCTCGCGTCCGATCACAGTGTACGGCACCCCGCTGCACCCGTTAGCACTCACCGCGATCGGCAATGGCGCGATGACCCGGAATGCGATCTTTGCGAGCGGCAACAACACCGACACGATTGTGTTTTTGTACGTTGTGCAGAGCGGCGACGCGACATCTGGCACCGTGCTGGATGTCACGGCGAATGTGAATACGAACGGAGGCTTTCTCAAGCACTACTCGACCCGCCCGACCACCGATGCAGTCGCGACAATGGTGGTAGCTCCAAATAACCTGGCAACTCTGAACAAGATTGTGATCGACACGGCGATTCCAGTCGTGGACCCAGCGATCGGCGTCACTTCATTGACCAGAGACGGTATGTATGCACCAGGAGACGACATTCAGATTGTCGTGACTTTTACGAAGCCAGTCAAAGTACAAGGGTTTCCGAGATTGTACATGGAGACAGGCTTTGTGAAGCGTCCTGCCGGGTACAAGTCGGGTGACGGTACGAAGGCGCTGACGTTTGTGTACACCGTTGCCGCGTACGACACACACCTAGCAACAGGGAATGCGCATTTGAATTACCGAGACGACAGCGCTCTGGACTTGAATGATGGGTCGATCAGGCGATTTCTCCAGCGAGGAAGTGGCGCGGCGGACGCGATCTTGACGCTCGCGGCGGTCACTGCCGCGGGAAAATCGCTGAAGAGTACTGCTCAACTCGACATTGACGGCGTTCCTCCGCGGGTGCTGGCGCTTGCAGTGGTGACGACACCGTCAAATAATGTGGTACGCGGCAATCAAGTCACGATTGATATCAGCTTTTCGTCTCGAGTGACTGTGAACACAACGAGAGGCGTGCCTTCACTGCAGCTTTCTGTGGGTGAGTACAACCGACAAGCCTTCTACGTGTCAGGGAATGGGTCGCTCGCGTTGCTCTTCACGTACAGGGTCATGCTTGGCGACAAAGCACCGGATGGTCTGGACTATCGTTCGCCAAAGGCTCTGCAGCTCAATCAAGGCACCATTCGAAGAGCTTCGGCGAACCCGATCCTGGATGCGGAGGTGACGCTCCCCGATCCGGCGTTGGCTCAGGCGACGCCACGAGTGATCGTTGACCCAACTGCTGGGTTTGTGACGAAGATCCTGAGCTTCACTGCTAATGTTGTTGCTGGTAAGTACGGCTCGAACCACGTGATCACGCTCACGCTCAAGTTCTCCGACGAAGTTGTTGTTGTGGACGGACTGCCGACGCTGCACATGAACACGAACACGCAGGTCCCGTATATCTCGGGGAGCGCGACAGACGAGCTGATTTTCATGTACATTGTTCGTGATGGAGACTTCGCACTTAGCTTCGACAAGTTCGACGACGCGGCTTTCGTGTGCAATCCCGTCAACTGCTCGATCATCAATTACAACGGCGAACCGGTGATCACGTCGCTGACTGGGATCAACTTGTCGCCGGCCAACATTACGATTGATACGTTGCCGCCCGTTGTGGTACGTGTGTACTCGATCACGTCAGCAGCGACAGTGAACAGCAACACATTCGTGGTTGGCGACGAGATCGATATTGTGGTCGAGATGAGCCTGGACGTGTTCATCGAGCCCCCACCAAGCGCGTACCCTGAGAAAGCCCCGATCCTGGTGCTTAACACGATGTCGTTCGGACGCGATGTGCTCTGTCAAGGGTATTATCAGAACAACCAAAAGCTATTGCTGTTCAAGTACATCGTCCAAGAAGGAGACGTCACGGCAAATCTCATGTACGTAAATGTCGACTCGCTGACACTAAACAGCGGTCAGTGTGCGATCAAACGGTTTTCGACGACCCCGAAGACCGATGCGATCCTGACGCTTCCTCCGCCAATGCCGCTGGGCGCAGTGAACAACCAAGTTCTGAAAGTGGACACCACAAAGATCCCGTCGGTCATGAACGTGTCTGCGACCAACGCGAATGGCGTCTACCGCTGTGGCGACGTGCTCAAGCTGGTCGTGACGTTTACGCAGCATGTAGTTGTCATCGGATCTCCTTTTCTGTGGCTGGATCTCGGTGTGAATCTGCGCAAGGCCGTGTACGCAAGCGGCAGCGGCTCGAGGGTGTTGAATTTCGTGTACCCGATTGGAGACGGTGACTACAGCACGGACGTCGAGTACGTGGACCACCATTCGCTGGATGCCAGCGACGAATCCGTTTCGATTCTGCACATGTCGACGCACCCGACGACGCTCGCGAACCTGGATCTCCCGTATCCGTTCACGAACAGCAGTCTGAGCTTTAACAAGGACCTGGTGGTCAACGGCAGGAAGCCAATTGTGGTGTCGACGACGTTCCTCTCGCCGGACGGCAAATACTCTGTGGGCCAGAAAATCATCATCGAGGTAACGTTCAGCATCTGCGTGGTGGTAGATTTGGGTGCGAACAACCTCAATATCCCGCGACTGCGCTTCCAACCGAGTGGGATCACAACGATCATTCGACATGGCGTCTATGTGAGCGGTAGCCCCGGAACAAAGCTGCGATTTGAGTACACGATCCAAACTGGCGACACGGCAAAGGATCTCGACTACGCTGACTCGAAAGCGATTACCCTGAACGGCGCGCGCATCTTGACGTGTCCGACAGATCCAGCGAGCACGCCGGTACAGAATGCTGATCTGCACTTAAATCCACCTGGAGGCCGGCTATTGGGAGCTTCGTCAAAGTCGATCGTCTTTGGCTTGGTGCGATACACTGACTTGGCCGTGGATCGCCTCGGGTTCGACTACAAGATCGAGTTCCGCACACAAATCGGCAGCGCTGTGCTGGAGACAAGCTCGCACTTCAATGTGCTCTTCTCGGCGTACTATGGATTGCGAGCATCACCGTACGCAAGCGCTGATAGGCTTGGTGCAAGTGCCGACATCGACGGCGACACCTTGGTGCTCGGAGGTCCCGGCGCCCAGCAGCCAATCTCAGCGATCCAGATCGTCACTGCGATGGGTGACTCGAGCAAATTCGTGGATGAGATCCAGACAATCGTCACGACGGCGACGCAGCGACCAGCGATTCAAGAGATTACAACGAGCGCTGCACCAGGAGAAACCGTTGGTGGATGGTTCTACCTTCAGATCGACAACATTGGTCCGACGCGCAGACTGTACTACAACTTTGACGAGGTCCAGCTACGCGTGGCACTCGAACTGGATCTTGGCTTTGGACTTGAGACGATTAAAGTCTCACGAAGGACGAACACCTACTGCGCATGCAACCAAGCGTTCATCTGGGCGATCACCTTCATGTACGTCGAAGGCCCGCTCTCACCGCTCACCACAATCAGTCAGCTCACAGGACGGCTAGCGACAGTGGGCGATGGACGCGGCCTGAATCAGGCTCGAGTCATCGTCGAGTCGACAGCAATCAGTGGCTTCTTCACGCTCCAGCTCGCGAATTTGGTGACTCGGAACATCAAGTACAACGTCGTGGAGAGCGAGCTAACGGCCATTTTGACCCAGGATCTCGAGTTGGCGGTGCGAAGTCTCTCGCGCACGTTTGCAACATCCATGATTGGCTACACATGGAGCATCACGTTCATTGCCAACGATACGATGTACGATGTCCCTCAACTTACCGCGCAGGCTGCAGGACTGTTGGGCTACCAGGCGCGCATTATCATACAAACGATACGAGATGGTCTCGGAAGCCTCTCCGGGTTCTTTCGACTGCGGTTCCGGAATGACATTTTCCCCAACGACGAGACGGACAACATCCCAGTCACAGCGAGCGATCTGGAGCTCGAGACTGCACTTGAGAAACTGGTGTCGATCAACGACGTCAAAGTCGTTCGCTCGACAGCGATGAACCTCTACGGCGGGTACTCGTGGACAATCACGTTCCTGAAAGTCAACACGAAGAACCAGTACGGCCCCGTGGTCGACACTTCTGGAAACCTGCCAGCTCTGGTTCCGGTGACAACAGCGACAGTTGCAGGGAAGCAAATAACGCTCTTGAAAGGAACAAACGCACACATTGAGATCCAGGTCGGCGGCTATGGAACACCTCCCGTTGTAGTTGGCGATACTCACTGGGGCCTTCCTGGGAGTAACGCCGGCATGATCTCGGTGTTCATTCACGGCGAGAATGACTGGAGACAACAGGGCAGCACACTGACAGGCATTGACACGCGCACCGGTGATCTCTTTGGCTCCAGTGTGAGCATCAAGGGCGACATCGTGCTGGTTGGAGCTCCAGCGGCTGCGGTTTACGGCGACTTCGAGCTCCAGAATCTACTTTGTGACGCCGATGGAGGGTTCTTCCGACTGATTTACAACGGAAAAGCGTCCGATGGAATCGCGTTTAACGCTGATGCAGGCGCACTGAAGACAGCGATTGTCAGCATCATGTCGCTCTCGTTTAGCCAAGTGGACATCCTGACTTCGTTCACTAGCGTCTGCGGCGGAACTGAGATCACCATCGTACTTCGCTCTGGGGACCACGCCGATTCAACGGGTAATGTATTCGACCTGACAATTGACTCCTTTGGACTACTAAAAGGCTTGCTTCCTGGGGTCGGACGCGTGCAAGAGTATCGCGCGGGCACGTTCAAGAAAGACGGCATCGGCTCAAAAGGACTCCAGTGCGGCGCAGCATATCTATTTCGCCGCCAGAACGGCATGTGGACCCAGGAAACAAAGTTCACGCCACCGCCCGACCAGCTCTTTGACATCCAAGAGTACGGCGCGCAAGTTGCGGTTTACAATACGTTTGCTGCGGTGGGGGCACCGAGCGCGTTCAATGAAGAAGGCCGCGTGTTTGTGTACCAGTACAACATTGGTAGTGGGACGTGGAGTCTCTTCCAGATCCTGAGCTCCGCGCCGTACGACAGAACGAAAGGCGACCGATTCGGTGATGCGGTCGCCATCTCTGGCAACCCGCTAGTGGCACTCACAATCGCTGTGGGGGCGCCTGGGTATGCCACCGAGAGCGGCGCAGTCTTTGTCTTTGACTTGCTCAGCGGCGTGTTCAAGAACCGACAGCTCATCTTGCAAGTAGCGCCGGAACTGAAGCAGGGCGATCGCTTTGGAACCTCGGTGGACCTGGATATGGTCACAACGTACACGATGGCAGTCGGAGCCGAGCGCAGTGCTCTGCGAAACGGTGTGGACAGCGGACTCGTGGTCGTCCTAGCGCGACGCAGCAGCACCGACATTTTCTTCAACGTGCAGCAGGTTCTCTATGGCTCCGACACGCGCGCTCGCGACCGCTTTGGGACGAGCGTCGCGATTTCAAAGGATACTGTGATCGTCGGCGCCCATGAAGTGTACCAAGGCCGCCAGACGATCCGCAAGCCCGTCCAGTCGATCACGACCAGCACGTTCGATGGTAGCATGCTAGTCACGGGTACGTTCACGCTCAGTCTGAACTGGGCCGTGGCTTCTCCTGTGAACGTGGTCACGCTCAACCAGACACGCCCCATTGCGTTTGATATCGACTCGGCACCGCTGCAAGCGATCCTGGAGACCGATTTCCAGATGGGCAAGATTTTGGTAAATCGTGTTGGTCCAAGCGCGGCTGGCGGCTACACGTGGTATCTCACGTTCGTCGGCAGCACGAGCGATTTGCCCCTCATTGAGGCGGACGAAGCAGGTCTCCTGCACAAGAACCCAAGCGCGCAGATCACGATCGACTGGGTCGTGCAAGTGCCACCGGTGCTGCGGAGCAACGCATACGTGTTCACCAGAAACATAGCGGGCAAATGGACGGAGCAAGCCACGCTTTACCCTCGCGAGAAGCAGTACTTTAGCTGGTTTGGCACCGCTATAGCGATCGACCAACGCTACGCGATCGTCGGCGCACCGAACCTCGACACGTACGAGTCTGGAACGAACGCCGGCGGCGGCTTTGTCTTTGACCTCGGCCTCTTCGCGCTCCAGTTCTCCTCCAAGACATACAGCGTTCTCGAGGGCAGCGATCTCGATATCACCGTGCAACGCTGCAGTCGCAACGGCGGCTTCTGCGCCATGAACGTCGCGTCATCGCCGACGTTGTACGTCAACTACGACACTGGTGACGCGTTTTCCGACCAACGGTCCAAGAACTACGTCCCCGTGATCCCTGCCGTCGGTCCGTACCAGAAAATGGCGATGCTCGAAGCAGTTCCTTTCAGTTCGAATGCGTTCTTTGCGCCCTACGTGTCAGGTCAAGAACCGTTTCCGCAGGTTCCGAGAGGTCGATGGCTGCAGGCCGACAATGTTGGCACTGCGATCGGCCGCAATCAACAGTACGGGAGCTCCGACCGGCGATCGCTCTGGATCGACGCGCAGTTCGATTACGCGGGCGTCTCGGACTACGCGTCGAGTGTCGGGGAGCTCTTCTTTGACACCGGCGACCAGATTCAGACGTTCATAGTGTCGACGACGAGCGACTTTGTTGTGGAAGACCCCGATGAGACGGTCATGCTGCGGCTCTCACTACCCGGCATCTGGCCGAGCTCAGATGGGGGTCTCTGGGCTACGCTGACGATCAAGGACAATGGTGATGGTGGCACTGGGACGCGATCTAACCTCGACTTCCTCGCTGCGGATGCTGCGGGCCAGACAGGAAGTCAGTTTGGCGCCGCTGTGAGCGTCTTCGACGACGGGAATGTCGCGATCGTCGGAGTTCCGCTGGAGAAGCAGACACTCGCGACGCAGAATGACCTCGTCCAGTGTGGCGCAGTGTACTTCTACGCGAGAAGTGGCGGCCTGTGGGAGCTCGACAGCAAGGTGTTCCCAGCAGAATGCTCGAACGGGATGCTCTTTGGCGCGGCGGTTGCGATCGACGGGAGTCTTGGGACGCTGCGAGCCATTGTGGGTGCGCCAGGGAGTGCGACCGCGTACCTGTATCGCCGCCAGGGTGCGAAGTGGGTCCAAGACATTAAGCTGTCGGACGCGGCTGCATTTGCTCCCACGCACAACTTTGGCGGAGCGAAAGCTGTCGGCATCTATGGTGATGTCGCTGTTGTCGGAGCCTCGGGCCTCGAGAGTGTGTTCGTGTACCATCGGTTGCTGGTAGGCTGGCAGCTCGTTGCGAGGCTCTACTGCAGCGACCGTGTCGTGCATCGCATCCTGGAGCAAAACGTGGAGCAGCAGTACCATTTCGGACAAGCCGTGGCGCTCCATCGCCGAACGATTGTGATTGGCGCCCCTCATGCGGACGGAGGCGCGTTTACACCCAATCAGTACCACGACCGGAGCTTCGACCGTGCGTACTTCGGCATGGGCGCGGCGTACGTGTTCCACATCCAGGCCCAGGAACAAACGATCCAGCTGCGCACCGACGACCCACTAACTTCAGGGCAGTTTTGCCTGACGACCGTGTTCCGAGGTGTGACCGGGACGACGAAGCTCATCTCCTTTGACGCGTCTGCTACGGACGTGAAGCTCGCGATCCAGGAGCTCTCGGTGATACGCTTCGTCGAAGTCTCGCGCAAAGGCACGATCGACCAGGGCTTCACGTGGAGCGTCACGTTCATTGGGGACATCCTGGCGGTGCCCATTCTCACGCCGCAGTGGAATGGCTTCGGGTGCTCTGACTGCTTTCGCTTCAACAGCTCATTCAAGGCTAACCCAGCGAACCAGATCGTGGTGGTCGAGACGATTCCAATTGGCACTTGGGAGTCACATGCGCGCCTCACGGCCCCAGACGGCAACCCTGGGGATCAGTTTGGCTTCAGCGTCGCGATCAGTGGCGAACAGATCATCGTCGGCGCGCCTCACTCGAGCGCATTAACGACCACGACGTGGAACTTTGAGACGGGCGATCTCACGGGCTGGCTCACGACGGGCAGCGCGTTCGACTCGCAGCCGACGTTTGGCGACAACTCGTACGCGCGAATCAACTCGTACAAGTTCAAGTCGTACAGAGGCGAGGAAGCAGGTCAGCGTGCGTTCCACGAAGGGCGGTACTGGGTCGGGACCTTTGAGGCGCGTCCCGGTGCGGGCAAGCAGGCGGCGGTGATCTCGTCGTGTAACTTCGCAAACGATCTCTCATGCAAGATCAGCAACTACAAGCTGCCCAGTGGGAGTCCAGCCGGCAGCTTCCAGGGCGATGGGCCGCAGGGAACGATGACGTCTCAGGCGTTCACGGTGCTCGGCCCGTGGCTCTCGTTCAAGATCGGAGGCGGCTGCGATATTCGCTACACTTATGTTGAGCTCCTGGTCGACGGCATGGCGATGCTCAAGCAAACCGGTCGATGCGAAGAAGCCATGGAGACGGTGCAGTGGGACCTGACTCCGTTCGAGAACCGCACAGCGCAGATCCGGGTCGTTGATGCCTCAGCGGGGGACGTGTGGGGCCACATCAACTTTGACGACGTGCGCTTCAGTTGGGATCCAGCCCAGGCGACGACACCGAAAGCCGGCGTCGCCTATGCGTTCCGACGCAAGGCGCCCACGAGCTTGGATCCGTGTATCAACATCAACCGGAAGCTGTGCAACTGGGAGTTCCAGGCGCGGTTGATTGCGAGCGATAAGCGCGGCGAAGAGTTCCTCGGCTTTGACGTCGCAGTGGACGACAGCACTGGCGCCGCGGTGGTCAGTGCGCCTGGCCAGAAAGCTTACGATGCAAACAACACCGCACTCTTGGATGTACACTCTGGTCTTCCCATCGAAGGTGTGGGCTCTGTGTACGTGTTCCAGCGTGCCGACGAAATCCGCGATGGCAAAGGCATTCTCATCTTGCCACCGAAGTGGAGCCCGAAGGAGATCACAAAGTTGCAGTACCCAAAGAAGGAGATGCAGACCAAGTTCGGCTTTGCAGTGACGCTGGACCGCAATTCGCTTTTTGTTGGCACCCCGTGGCTGTCAACGTCGCCACTGCGGTACCAGGTGGGCCAGGCATTCTACTACGATCTGGGCTTCGCGACCGTGGGGTTTACGTCGAAGGTGTTCTTCTGCGTAGAGGGGAACACTGACAGCTTAGTGTCGTTGACGATTTCGAGATCCAGCAAGAATGTTTCGGCTCCGCTCACCGTGGGCTATGCGACTGAAGACCTGAACGCCATCTCCGTCGACGCGCTCAAGTACGCTGCATGCATGAAGACGCCACTAACCCAACGGAGCGAGTGCTACGACTACCAGCAGACGGCCGGCGAGGTCACGTTCGCTGCGGGCGAGACATCCAAGCAGATCATCATCCCGATCGTCGACGATTTGTGCTACGAGGCCCTCGAAGAGTCCTTCATCGTGCGCCTCAATGTCCCCGGCGGCGAGGTGCTGATTGGCGAGCAGTACATCGCACGAGTGCGCATTGACGACGACGATTTCGCCTACGATCCGTGTTAGAGGACCCCCAGACGTACGTTTTTGCCAGAGCAACTACGAAGCAACATGCATGCACATGGTTGTATCTGTTTGTGTGTCTTTGGTTGGTGCTGTTATGTGCAATGTGTATGCTTGTGTGTTGTGATCTAAAAGCGACACCAGACCCCAAGAGCGAGCCCCAGCCATCCATCCATTCGTCCTCACAAGAGCTTCTTAAGATCTCCCATTGTGTGCTGCTGCTGGCCTCTCGCTCAGTTCCATTCGCCCTCCAGTCGGTCATCGTGTGTCGTCGCCTCTCCTGTTTGCCTGTAGCTCCCTTGCCACCCTAGTTGAAGAGCATCGAGACCGACTTCTTGCCGTGGATGTTCTGGATCGCCTGCGCCACGAGCGGCGCGATGTCAAGCTGCACGATCTTGTCGTTGCCCTTGCAGCTCTCTGGCAGTGGCGTTGTGTTGACAACCACGACCTCCTTGAGCGCCGAGTTCTTGATCTTCTCGCTCGCGCTGCCGTTAAATAAGCCGTGCGAGGCGAACGCGTACACGTTGCGCGCGCCGTGGTCCGACAGGTGCTGCGCTGCCTTGCAGAGCGTGCCAGCCGTGTCGATCATGTCGTCGACGATGATGCAGTCCGAGCCCTCGACGTTGCCGACGAGGTCCATCTTGTCGATTTCGTTCGCCTTGATGCGCTGCTTGATGATCATCGCAAGCCCGGTGTTCTGTAGACCGTACTTGCCCACGAGCCACTCGCGGAACTTCTTGGCACGCGCGACACCACCGGCGTCAGGGGACACCACGACCGGGTTCACGAGCTCGTGGTTGCCAAAGTACGACACGCCCACGAGGCCACCGTCGAGGTTGTCCACGGGCACGCGCGGGCCGAAGAAGCCCTGGATCTGGCCACAGTGGAGGTCCACGGAGATGACGCGGTCGACACCCATGGCCTCCAAGAGGCGCGCGACGTCGGCGGCCGAGATCGGCACGCGCGCAGCCATCTTGCGGTCCTGGCGCGCGTAGCCGTAGTACGGGATCACGGCCGTGATGCGGCGCGCCGACGAGCGGCGCATCGTGCTCACCATGAGCAGCAGCTCCATGAGGTTCTCGTTCACGGGCACGCACGTCGGCTGCACGATGTACACGTCCTTGCCGCGCACGTTCTCGTGCACCATGACGTTCACCTCGCCGTCGGCGAAGCGCTCGACCGTGATCTTTCCGAGCTGCACGCCTACGAGCTTCGCGACGTTGCTCGCGAGCTCCGGGTTGGCGTTGCCGCTGAAGATCTTGAGACCATTGATCTTCGGCTGCTTCAACACGGTCGCGGGCTTCGGGTACGTGCGCAGGTCGTCCTCGGCGAGCGCGTGGTGCTGCGACACGTGCGCGCTGTTGCCGAGCGCGAGGCCGACGCTCATACAGCCGATGGCCGAGGCGGCCGTGGTGAACTGGCGGTGGCGACCGAGGAGCTGGCGGAACATGCTGGGCGGTGCTAGCTTTTCGGGAATGCCGCGACGGAGCGAACGCTGTGACTGGCCAGCCCAGCCAAACAAAACAGCGATGGACCACAGAGAGCGCCACTTCAAAAAGCCTCATCACCCGTCCACCCAACAAAAGGCGCAGACAATCGCATATGCAATTTGTAAGGGGGACAGTATAAGGATGTGTAATTTGCACAGTCGAAAACACTTTGCAAATGTATAATTGTGATGATGCAAATATAGAAAACATGCAGTAAGAGAAAATGTGAAAAACCTTGGTACGTAGTACAGACACAATTTAGATAACTTCCGCTTCAAACGCGAAGTCTCCAAATACCCTTGGCAATGGAGAGTCAAGTGACCTGGAAGCGTTTGCACACGGCATAGTGCTCCAGAGAATCTCTGAAGGCTGAAGCGCAAATAATGAAGGGGTGAATGGTGTCTTTCTTTACAGTGCGGTATCCACATTTGGCCTGCAAGAGACAAACTGAAATGATCAGCCCAGCACATCAGCATTAACATGAAGCACGAGAAGTTCGCTATATAAACCTGTCGAGTGTGCGAAAAGCCTGCGCGTCTTCTGCTTGTCTCTTGCTGATGAGATCGAGCTAGTATTTCTGCAAATGGATGCTAAGATCGGAGACCGGAGTCATTGAAACCAGTTTCCAATGGATGCCAATACTACTGGAATCAAAACAAGACGAGAAGTTTGAAACATGCTGTAATAGTCATTTAAACCATATACCTGCAGTAGCATTAGGGAAACATCTTCCATGTACTAAGCAAGTGTCTTGACGTGGCCGAGTGAGGAGTGAGGCCAGCATAATGAGAATCCCTGCGTACTTATCCAAGAGCTTTACATTGTCCGCACAAGGGTTTTTTTCCATCAGCACTATGTCTCTATTTGTAGATTATAGATTTATGCGTGTCTATATATGAATATTTGCCATTTGCGCGTTGACAGCATGCGACTTCAAAATTAGACATAATGTATACTATATTTACGAATAAGACCAGTCAACTCTGGATTATTTTGAATTTACAAGTGACATCAACAAGCGGCACACAAGAAAGTGCGCAGAACTGCTTGGACGACGACGACACCACTTGTGTGACCAGCGTGACCAGCAGCTCACTCATTCTCACTCGACCGACGCGTTCACTTGCAGACGAATCGAGAGTTCAACCAGTTGCCTACCCGCCTCACTACCGAAATCCTCCTCACAACCATGACGGCCACGCGCGTGCTGCTCATCGACAACTACGACTCGTTCACGTACAACATCTTCCAGTACATGGCGCAGCTCGGCGCCCACGTGGACGTGATCCGCAACGACCAGATCACGATCGAGGGCATCAAGGAGCTCAACCCGGATCGCATCATGATCTCCCCAGGACCTGGGTACCCGCGCGACGCCGGCATCTCGTGCGACGTGATCCGTGAGTTCGCCGGCAAAGTGCCGATCGCTGGCGTCTGTCTCGGTGCGTCGAAAGGCTCATGTGTGTGTCATTCATGAGGAGGTGTTTGAGTGTGTTGCTTATGATGTGTGCTCTTTGTATGTGAATGCAGGTCACCAGTGTATGTACGAGGTGTTCGGCGGCACCGTCGACCACGCCGGCGAGATAATGCACGGCAAGCAGTCGACGATGGTGAACGACGGCAAGGGCTTGTTCAAGGGCATGGCACCCGAGTTCAAGGCGATCCGGTACCACTCCCTCGTGGGCCTTCCGGAGACGCTGCCGGACGAGCTCGAAGTCACGGCGACCGTCAAGGGCACTACCATGATCATGGGCGTGCGCCACAAGAAGTACAAGGTCGAGGGCTTCCAGTTCCACCCAGAAAGTATTTTAACAGAGGACGGTCTGCGCCTCATCCAGAACTTCCTCGACATGTAGACAGACACACCAATGTGGCTCTCAACGGAGCTTCTCAGCCATGAGCCCGATGAACATATGAACACATGAAATGCACACATCCACACAGCAAGCAGCAGAAATCCCTGCCTGTTCATATTGATTACGGGCGGCGTTTTCGTATAACGAGTCGTCGCCATCGACGACACTCTACGAGAAAAATATACCTGGAAGACGAGCACTTTCCGACCCCACGAGCGTCTCATGTGCCCCTTTCTTCTCCTGTTCACATCTCGTTCTAATCTTCAGCGAAAAGGAAGTCGAGGTCTTGCTCCGAGATGGGAGGCGCCGACGTCGGGACAACCTGAAAGATGAGAACAGCATGAGGACAACACGTGAGCTCATCCTGTGCAGACACTTGACGCCACATGAGCAGCTCATGCTACAAACCTGGAGCTGGTCGATCACACCCTTGTTGTCGGACGTCCACGCCAGGAACCGTTGGAACTGCTGAGAAGTCATCGTGTTGCGAGTCTGGTGGAGAATCGTCTGTGATAATGAATAACAGCGTGAATTACGCCAGCAATTTGTCAGACCAGAGAATCGTGAATGCTACATACAGCACAACAAACGCACCTCAATGCCTGGGAAGAACAGCCAGTCGTGGGCACGCAGCGCCGAGAAGCACTTGGCGATCGCGTCAAGCTTGCGCGCTTCGTCACGGACATAGTGTGTCATCCCATGGAGCTGCCGACACTGCTCGTCCGAGAGCCGCAGCTGCGTTCGTAAAGACGTGAAGAGCTCCGAGTCTTCTGTTGCCGCTGCGATCAGCACTTGGTTCTCAGAGTTCGCGCGATGAATCTAAGGAAAGAACAGAGCGTCCAATGCGGTGTGAGCAAACCAGTAGACTCACATGGTCGCAAAATGCCCAACACACAAGACTTACCGCACTAGTGCTACGTGAGTGGTGGCCAAGGATGCGCGCCATGAGCTCCATCTTCGCCTCCTTGGACATCAGTGCGTGACGAAGGTGCTCCCCAGAGCTGTACTCTGCTCCATCAACAAACGGTTAGCTCATGCAAGGCGCACAGCACCGTCAACATACCAAACACGAGACGTACCTAGAGCATTGATCAGATCCTGCGACTGCCCCGAGCCAAAGCTGTGCACCTTTAGCAGATTAAGCGAGTTCTCGAGCTTCGACACTTCGCCCTCGTACGTCTCCACCATACCCTTCTTCTTCTCGCGACGCACGCGCGCAGACGCGCGATTCCGCTCCAGGCTACGCGAATTGTACAGCAATAGGAATCTTAGTCAGCACTCTCACAAGTGACTCTTACAAAAGCGAGCAAACACGTACCGGCGCTGTCGTCTGTCATCTTCTTCTTGGAGCTTCTGGTAAATTGACAACAGGTCTGGTGTACGCATGATCTGCTTGATCTCCTCCGTGCCCACCTGCGACGGATCCGTGCCGCTCACTCGCGCCAGCAGCGCAGTGTCCATCGTGAGTCCGCCTGTACTGGCCGCAAACTGCGCCGCCGAGATGCCGCCGATTTCTTGTCGAGTCATCTTCATGCCGCTGCCGCCCATAATGCCGCTCTTGTCTTCCATTCCTGTGCCTGCGAACAACTGCCCTCCTTCCGCGAAAGTCATACCGCGAATGCCAGTCGACGGACTTGTCGATCCATTCTCACGACCAGTCTTGGCCTGCGACGCTCCAATCGCACCCCCAGGGCGACCCATGTTCGCAGGATTGGAGCTGGCGGCGTAAAGAAACTGCGGCGGTGTCTGCCACTGGCCAGTGGGTGCCTGTCGCTTCGCAGAGCTCGGCATGCCGTCTCCACCAGCGTTCACGTACGGATTTTCTGATCGCCTTCCTCCTCCTCCGTAGTACGCAGGCATGGCGTTCTGCGTGTTCGTCGGCGGCATGTACGACGGCAGCGAGCTCGGCAGGTCGCCCTCGAGGTCGGACGCGTTCGCGCCTGCGCTGCCGGAGCCGGACGCCGCATTACTGTTGTTGTGAGATCCTGCCATGAAAGCCGCGTACTGCGACACACTGGCATCTGCGGCGCTGTTGCTGTTCCCGTAGGAGCCACTGCCGCCGCTGGGGTTCTGCATCGTCACGTGGATGAGGCACTCGGTCACTCGTCACTTTCCTCTCTGCTGCATGGATCTAGGGACAAAAGCACAGGTCGATGAAACGTACCAGTTGGGAGGGCACAGTGTACCACCATAAGGAGCATGAAGAGAATCGACGCGGCCGCGTCACTACCACTCAGTGCCAACAAAACCGGTTTTATAAATGAGATACCGGTATAAATAAAGGTATTTACCGTCGTTCCCGCCAAATTATGAGATTGCAATTTTGAGTGACAAAGGCGCATTACTGCTGCTTGATCGCAGATTGCCATGGGCGTCGAAGGCTTCCTGCGCGTGGTGAAGGACGCACTGGAGGAAGCGCATCTGCGCAAGTTCAGTGACCAGACGATCGCCGTCGATGCGTTCTCGTGGCTGCACAAAGCGTACGTCTTGCGCATATGTGCTTCACGGTCGTGACTCTCGAAGCGACATACGCGGATGACCATTGATTGAGCTGACGGTGAGCTTACTCGCCTGTGTGTGAACAAGATGCTACGGGTGTGCATTCGAGCTAGCGACCGGCAAACAGACGGACTCATACGTCCGGTACATGCTGCGCAAAGTCGACTTGATGCGGTCGTGCGGCGTGAAAGAAGTGATCCTCGTCTTCGATGGCCAGCGGCTTCCGCTCAAGGTGCGCTCTACAGCAGCAAGTGTACCAATCTGATAGCACCATGAAGATGCTTACTTTGTGTGCTGTGTGCTTTCCTACCAGGCATCGACGCACGAGAAGCGACAAGGGTCGAAGGAAGAGAACCGGAGGATCGCCATGCAGCTCATGCGTGACTCGAGACATCTTGATGGCGAAGAGCGGAGAGCTGAAGTCGCAAAAGCGTACCAATATTTCCAACGGGTGCGTGTACCAGGCCTACTACTACCGCTGTTACATGCTTTCTGGTCATCCTCATAGCATCCTATAATGGTGCGGTCCTTTCTGCTTGCAACACTAGACCGTGTCGATCACCCAGATTATCGTGACAAACGTGATGGATGCGCTTCGAGCCGCAAACATCCCGTTTGTCGTGGCTCCATTCGAGGCCGATGCACAGGTACAAGTCAGTTTCTATTCGGTTGTCATTGCAACTGGGATTATATCTAACGTTTCTAGAGCCCTGTTTGCTCTCTCCCTGTGGGTAGATGGTGTGGATGTGCAAGACTGGCGCCGCGTCTGCGATCGTGACGGAGGACTCGGATGTGTTCCTCTACTGCATCACGTGCAGCGTCGATAGCCCCGTGTTGTTCAAGCTGGACGACAGTGGCTTCGTACAGGTCCGAGATCAAGTCATAGTTAACATGAGCTCTTCATCAGTGCTCCATCCAAGCTGAAGCTCACTCCCATATCTTCTTGTTACTCTCTGTACAGACTCTTTCACGACCAAGTCTGCGCGCGCACTGCGAGAACTCAAGTAAACCTCTCACAAACCAAACTCTGCATAGCGACATGGGAAATTGGTGGTGGTGATTGGCTAGCTCACACATCCATTTTCGCTGACTTCTATAGCAAACCCATTCCTCAAGAAGCTTTTCAACCTCACAGGTGGCGACAAGGACGCCACGCGCATGTTCGTCCAGTTCTGCGTCTTGTCCGGGTGCGACTTTCTCGACTCGCTGCCCAACATGGGCATCGTGGTACGTTTCCTGTGCAGTAGTGTTGGCTCTCGCATTCGCAACTTGTAGCCGTGCAACTCATGCTAACACTTTCTCCTAATATTGATAGACGGCGCTCAAGCAGGTATTCAACTTTCGCGGCGCGCCAGGCCACCTGCGCGTGCAGCGCATCCTCAGTAAGCTCTCGTCCGCTGGCCTCAAGACGCCAGCGAACTTCATCGAGCGCTTCGTCCAGGCCGAGAGCATCTTCTTCCACCACATCATCTTCAACCCGAGCACGCAGCGCTGCGAGTTCCTGCTGGACGACAGCCACTCGAATTGCCACTCGGACATTTTCAAACGCGTGCTCGACTCGCTTGGGATCGCAAATGGTGGCGCTGGTCGCGAAACCGACGTGGACAGAGGCGTCATGAGCTTGCACACTGCTGCAACGTTAAAGAGCAGCTTTCTGGGCGCGGTCCTGGCTCCAGGGATCGTAAAAGGCATCTATGAGGGCTCCGTGTGCCCTCGAACGTTGCGAAGTCTCACTGAGGCGCACAACGATAACGATGACTTCCGATCGAACTCACCTCCATTGACAGCATACCATGCTAGCGACAAGACTGTGCGTGAGCGAACTGAGTCCTTCGACTGGGATGCACCAGTGGATGTCTTCAACAGCGATGACGAGACCAGTTCCGCATTAATAGGTCGCCCGACCACCTCACGAGCTCGACAGGAAGCGAAGAAGCCGTCACCCGAGACGCTTGAGCGGAGACGTAACAACCAGGCCAAGCAGCGCAACTCCACGTTCAAAAGCCTTCTGAGCGTGTACGCAAAAGCTGACGGTGTGCAACTGTCCAGCACTCCGTCAAAGAGTGTGGCGATAGGCGGCAGTTCGCAAATAACAGTAGCTGTAGCGTCAACTAGTTCCACGAGCTCTTCTTCATGGCTGCTCGAGCGCGTCTCCGCAGCTCCGAGCAAGATGAATGCACCCAGCAAGCGACCGTTGGCTGACGACGACAGCGGCGCGAGCCAGCACCCAAACACTCGAAGCAGACCGACGACCACGTCTTTCCAGGCGCTCGTGGAGAAGAATTGCGTTTCCACTGAGAGCACGTTCGTGACTTCGACGCCAGTGCGAGCAAAGCCACCAAGCAGCTCGTCAGCAACAATGTCGGACCCACCGCCAGCCAAGAAACTGTGCACTCCTGCGGCATCATCAGTGGTAAAGAAACCAGCAACTAGCAAGAGCTCGTCTGCGAGCAAAGCGAAGCCAAAGTCGAATGGTACGCTCTTCCAGTTCTTCCCGAAGCAATAGATGAGCGCCGAAAGAATATTCGAGGTCTAATCTGAGCATGGGGAGGTAAGACTTAGTCGTGCAACATTATGCAGCAAGCACTTCGCCACTCACCACTTCACTCAGACTCACCCCTTCCCTTGATACCACTCAGATCGTCGTTTAGTTTCCTGACTTCGCATCTGATCACAATGAACAGAGGTCTTGGAGGCCGGCTGGCACCTCACTGAGCGCAGGTTTCCCACAAAAACACACACCAAATCAGTAGCTCTCGAAGACGATCGATAACGAATGGTAAGTGCTCCTGAGGTACAGAGCTGTGAGGTCATGCTGTAACCTCAAAAGCGATAAACGCAGAGACAGACAGGTAGAAACGGTTGTTGATTTTGCTCTGCATGCTTGTCCTCAAGCGGCAGCGTGCTACAAAACCACAGGTGCGCTCTAGATACTATGCAAAGCACTCACTGCAGGGTCCATCCGTGTCCCCACGCATCCTCTTGGTGGCTTCTCAGAGTCGCGCCGGCGTGGCGTTCGCATCAAATCCATTCGGCTCCTTCAGGTGCTCCTTGATGAGCTTCGAGATGTGCTTGAACTGTGGGTTCTTCGCGTCCCCCGCGAGCTGGAAGATCGACAGCTCGACCGACGTGATGAACGCGCCAGATTGACGCATGCGCTACACAAAATCCCACACACGACAAACACACAAAACACAAACATACGCGACAGTGAGCCATCAAGCGCACTCGGATTCATAGCCAAGCAGAATACACAACCACATACCTCGAGCGAGACGTCTCTGTTGAACGACGTGGAGCTCGACACGGCGTCCGCGACGACATGCACGTCGTAGCCGCGCTCGAGCAGGTCGAGACACGTCTGCAGCACGCACACGTGGCCCTCAATGCCGCAGAGGATCACAGACTTGGGCTTCGCTCCGAGGCCGTTCTCTACGTGCGCAATGACCTCGTCGGTCATCATAGAGAAGAGTGTCTTGTCGAACACCTTTTTGCGCGCGGCGTCTTCGAGGTTCTTGTTGATCTCGGCCACGGTGTCGCCCAGACGCGCGGCGTACTGCGTGGTCACGACGATCGGGATGTCAAGCACCTTGGCGGCACGCACGAGCGAGTTGGTGCCGTGCACGACCGTCGGCATCTGGTAGATCGAGTTGCGGAAGACCTCCTGCACGTCGCACACGAAGAGAACGCTCGAGGCCGGTGCGATCCGCCCGATGCGCTTCGCGATGGCCGCCATGCTCTCTTCTCGTCGTGTTGCTGGAACGCTTGAACTTCAAATGGCGGAGTCCAGATTGCGCGCCAAGGGAATACTGTTTTGTACCGGTAGTGTACCGAATGCAAGGACATTATACCGGTTTTATGTCCAACTGTTCAAGACGACGGCGCTCGTTTCGCCCTCAGCAAGACATCGGAGCTCTAAAGTCACGCACATTATGATGAGCGGTGGTCGCGAACGAGGGGACTGGACGTGTCGGAGTTCACACTGAACACCAGCGCTGTTCTCACACTTCAGGAACATTGTTTTCTTCGTCTCCGTTCGCATGGTGATGCTCATCATTACACTTACTAGTACTTGAGCCACTTGAGCCATCTTAGAGAGCTGGACCTGAGCCAGAACAACATGAGCTCACGGGAGATCGCAGCAGTCTGTTCGGCGCTGCGCTATGGATCTCAACTCAACTCGAATCGCTGTCGCTCTGCAGCGTACTGAACTAGGGGAATCGAAGTCAAAGCTGGTCGAGCACAGTGCTGGCGGTGACCCGCGTTCAACATTTTCCAGCCGCGGTCCAAGAAACTCACAGCCAGCGGCAGTCACAATGATGGCAACGTTCAATCGATCCATTTGTGCGACGGCACCTTCAACAGAGAGGATGTCACGGCATTCATCAAGATCCTAGCTGATCCAGCCGGTGAGCTGGTCTATCAAGAAGGAGACACAGGTCGTCGTGCACCAGATGATAGAGACGAGCTGCTACTGTTCACCGTCAAGCAGGGTGCGCAATTCTACCTGACTGCAGAAGTTGATGAATGTGTGATTGACACACTTGACGACGAAGACATGGAAATGGAGATGTTTTGTCAGCAAGATGACTGAATGTGCGTGGTTCTCCCAGGCATTGGACTCGGCTGGGTGACGAACGACCAGGTCCTTAGTACAGAGCATGAGAGCATCGACAGAATGAGTCACGAAAGCACCGTCTCGATTAAGTGGATCTCCAAGCGGCTCTGTGAATTAACTAATGGCGTGCAGTTCATGCCTGAGCAACTGCAAGTGTTTGGCTCGCTCCTTGATTACACCGGACGGTACGTGACCAGCGTCACCTTTGACGGGAGTACCGACATCGACGCGATCCTGCCTGTCGTGATGCGGCACTGCGGGAACCTGCGGCACCTTAGTCTCTGTGGCCACCTGTCGGACGCTGGGATGGATGTGCTGGTCAAAAGATTGGTGGATGGCAACCTCGGCGACAAGCTGCTGCTGCTGCTGCTTCGACTGGAGCAAAGCCGTTTTGGCAGCGTGAGCGTGGAGAAGATCGCTGGCATCCTGGCAAATCTAGAGCGAACCCCAGCGCTGCTCGATCTTCGGCTCGGTGTGCCGTATCTAAGTCCGCAGGTGTACGCGAGTCTGCGCCGAGCGCTAGTAGTGAACAAGACGCTGCAGTTCTCAACGTGCAGATGCCAGGTCGGTATGCGAGGTACAATGGCGAACTGCTGCCACGTGACGAGTACGAGCAGATTGAGGAACAGCACCAGGGTGAGCTGCTCCCGTCCGTGCTGTCGTTGACCCAGAAAGTGTCGTTTCTGAGTGCGCGCGCAGCACACGTCTGTCACTGCTGCAGGCGCCAGCGCTCGCTACGACCTCGACAGCTACATGGCGTCGCCGATTTTCACGTTTGCAGCCGAGCAGATCCGGCGCCGCGTTGTGTGGGGCGATTGTCGCGACGACGAGGATGAAGACGAGAGCGAGGATGACGATATGGATGACAACGACGTGTACTACTTCCTTCCACTGTGAGTGCACCACGCAGCTGGAGTGTTCTATTTACACTAGATAGTGGAAGAGCGTGACGACCATCGGGTCTGCGTCTCGTACCTCGCATGTGTAGGAATGAAAGGCGTCTTCGAGCTATCCCGATTCTGTCGCTGGTCGAATGCGTCCACATCTTCAACTATTTAGAAAGTCAATTGGTGAACGACATCTTTTGAGGAGCGAGCAAAGTGATGCAATTGCGTAATGGTACGAGCGGAGGCCATGCACGAGATCCTCAAAAGCAAGCCAATCACTAGGCTTTGTTGATGCGTTCAAAGTAAGTACTAGATCTACTGTTCAGTTATTTAACCACGTTCAACTTCCACTCACTGTTAGATTGTCGAAGCACCTTGGTGATACCCTGTGCGGAACGTCGAGGCACAGGGTGAAGAGCGACAGCTCAACGGCCGATCTCGTTGTTCTTGGTTCAGTCGGTGCAAACCCAGTCTGCAAACGTCATGTTCATTCAGGTTTCGGTGGCGTGCGTGGGCCAGGAGTTTGAAACAAGCGCTTCGCCATGTGCTCGTCATGTGCCACATCCAGCAGCACCCTCGCTGCTCGAGATGCAAGCTTCTATTGTATCAGTTATATTACTAGCACCGGTGTGTCGCCACCGACAAGCCGAGAGCATAGCATACAGTATTATAGTCGCTCGTGACACAGGATCTATGACCACATTGAAGTGTCCATCCGTATTACTTCACCTTCTAGCGAGCTGTCCACCTGAGGTGGACTGAAGCCTTTCTTTTGACAGTGACATTGACAATCAAAACCGGTACAATACCGGTAGTTTCAGTTTACCTCCTTTACAGAATGTTCACTCCAGCTGGACGTCGCTGCTCAGAGTCGGAAGCCATGTGGGCTTCGAATGCGTCTCAGGCAGCGGATGGACGGGTGCCAAGTGGACGAATGGATGCGTCCAGCTACCATCTTCCTACTGTACTGTACGCTCCTCTTTCTCTTTCGCACACTCAAGCGCATGCGTTCGCCTGTTCTTCTACCCACCACACCTTTACTATAACTCGCTAGGCAACACCATCGATTGACAATCCACTTTGATTCTTCACTTCCCAATCCGTTCCGCCCCGAAGAAACACTCCACCACCATCACTACGAAACACAGTAACCCATGATGCTCAGCTCGTCGTTCTCCTCCGTGGTGGTGCTCCTGTCCGGACTTGCGGCACTCGTGCATGTGCAGGCGGCCACGCTCACGTTCGTGAACAACTGCGACCACCAGATCGGCCTGTATGACAACGCACAGGAGTCGCCAATGGCGCTTGGTGCCTCCCAGGTGCGATCTGTGGGCGAAGGCTTCAGAGGTATGTTCCGCGCCGGCAAGAACCCGCAGGCGACGCTGGCCGAGTTCACGTTTGATGGCGGCAAGCTCTGGTACGACATCAGCATCATCCCGACGTCCCCGGCGAAGGGTCCCGAGTACTGTCCGAGCCTCGAAGCGTGCAAACAGCTCACTGGTGGCACCGGGTACAATGAGCCGATGCAGATCGCCCCACAGAGCAACACCAACGGCGCCTACTGCCGCGTGCTCACGTGTCTGAACGACGGCTGTGAGGACGCATACCAGTTCCCAAAGGACGACACCAAGACCCACAACTGCCCCGGTAACACGAACTTTGTCGTCACGTTCTGCCCCGGTGCATCTCGCACCGCGACGCCAGCGCCAACCCCAGTACCAGTGATCACGACGGCTCCACCAACCCAGGCACCAACGACTCAGCCACTTACTCCAGCTCCGACGCCAGCCCCGACTCCGGCAACAGTAGCTTTGGAGGCCAACACTGCATTGAACACGACGAGCACGACAGCCGAATTTGGGGGCGAGGCGGATAGCGACTCGGCCTCCAGCTCTGCCTCCATTGAAGCAAACGTCGTCGTGTCCATCCCAGTGGTCGTCACTGAATCGCCAGCTCCCGTGTCCACCAGCTCAGCTCTGACCGAAGCCCCTGCCGTTGATGCTGGTGCTTCGGCTACTGCGACCGAGCCGCCAGCCACGGAGGCAAACACACAAAGCGCCTCAGCGAGCTCTGCGACGATGAGTGTGCTGATAGTCGGAGCGCTCGCTGTCGCGGTCGCAGCGGCGGCCGTAGTGATCGTCGTCGTGCGCCGCAAGAAGCGCGAGCTCGACGCGCAGACGGAGAAGTCGCCCATCATGAACCCGGGTCTCGCGACGCTGTAAGGAGAGAGAATCGCCACGGAATTCATAGGTAGAGTATTTTCAGAAGCATGTTGCGTAACAGAGTTCAGCAGAAGAAGCGTTTTTGTAGTCACCATTTGTCTCCTTCTCACACGTCACACATTTGAGCGGCATACAAAATTCCATACTACTTTCTGAGCTCACCTAAAGAGATCGAACAAAACGTGGGAGAAACCTACCCTACCGGTAGGCATCAGCATGATGACCTCCAAGTTTCGCAAACTTTGACACCGCGCTTCTTCATGAGAAGACGATAACCAAAGCAGATGCCAATGCGCCAGGCCTCTGCATTTCTGTCTGTGACGTGCGCATGCATGCATGTAGAGGACGAGTCATTGACGGCTGGACTGGAGGATTTTTCAAAACCTGTCTCCTTTACGTGGCGCGTGTCAAGTGTGTCCCTTCAATTCAACCACAGCAGCTGGAGAATGTGCCGCGAAGACAGGCTGCTGGATGACGAAGGAGCGAGGATCCCAAGCACAATCAATTCTTGCGACTGTGACGATGCTGCTCAGGAATGCTTGTGCATGATATGTTTCAACAAATAAGAATATTTGCCCTGGATCATTGTGAGTCAACTAGCACATAGTTTCCTTGAAACTTCGCTCGTTCCACGCAAGACGCGACTTGATTAGTGGGATTTATTTCTGTGTGTAGAAACAATAACTGCGGTAGTGAGTGTGATCCCTCGACAAATATTAATACTATGGTGGCTTTCTGTTGTTTTTCGTCTATGAAGGCGAGGATTTTTGTGATCCTCCAAGGAAGAAAACCAAAATCCTTCCCTCTTCTTGTTCTTGTCAGCCTTGTGCTTACACGCAGTGCTTTGGCTTGGGCGTGCGGGTCTTGGACGTCGCTGGCGTAGCTGCGGGGCTGATGGCGGCCTTGGTGGCAGCAGGTGCCTTGGTGGCAACAGCGGTCGGAGCTGGGGTCTTCGCTGGAGTCACCGATGGCGTTGGTGCCGGAGTCACCGCCGGAGTCACAGCAGGCGCCGTGGTCAGAACACCGGACTCGAGGCCACCGTCCGAGTTGTCGTCAACGTCGTAGTTGCCTGGGTTCACCTTGCCAGCGCCCTCTTCGTTGGTCTTTGGGGTCGGAGCTGGCGTTGGGGCAGCAGTTGGAGCTTTGATTGGCGCCTGGGTCGGGGCTTGGGTCGGAGCTTGGGTAGGTGCCTGGGTTGGGGCAGCCGTGGTCACCTTTGGGCTTGGAGCTGGAGTCGACGCTGGAGCCTGGGTCTGCGCTGGGGCGTTGCCAGGGCAGAAAGTCAGCTTGAAGTCCGTCGCGAGCGGGCACGAGTGGGTCTTGGTGTCGTCCTTCGGATACAAGTACGCGTCCGCGCACCCGTCCGCGAGACACGTGAGCTCGCGGCAGTTGGCGCCGTTCGTGTTGGACTGCGGCGTGACCTGCACCGGGACGTTGAAGCCCTTGCCCGACTTGGAGTTCTTCTTGCACTGGTCAAGGCTGCTGCAGTACTCGAACTACGCAAAGAAAGCAAGGGGGACAAGATAGTTAGCATTAGACACACTTATAGCGAATACTCAAAGGATTCCAGCACGCACCCCTGGGTTGAGACGCGGAGGGATGATGCTGACGTCGTACCAGGCGAGCGACAAGTCGCCCTTGGTCGCAAACTCCACCACTGCACAAGAAACAAGATACTGTCAGCATCCAATAGCCAATAACCACAAAGACAACAATGTTTCAAGGCAACGTACGGGTGGCGGCGTCGTCCTGTCCGCTGCGGAAGTGGCCCTCGAAGCCCTTGCCGATGTCCTTGACGCACGAGGCACCGCTCGCGAGCGCCTCCTTGTCGTCCGTGAACTTGCCGCCGAGGCGTGTGTACAGGTCGATGCTCTGCGGGCAGTTGTTCTGCACCGTGAGCTTGAAGGCCGAGGTCGACGAGGCCGCGAGCGCCGCGGCGCCGACAACCGACAGGAGCAGCGAGGAGCGAAGCGTGTGCACCATACTGGACGAGAGGCTGTTGTGTTGTGTATGAAGCTGCTGCTGTGGTGGTGACGTGGAGATTTGATTAATGAACTAAGCTGTACGATGTGGACCAGCCACCTCCATCTTGTTTTTTTTTCAAGCTTCAGGAGAGCTGGCAGATCCGATACTCAGTCTTCGCAAAGGGACAAAAAGCGTGGGATAATTCAAGTGGGGCGGACGAAAGGCAGCGACCGGACTTTGCACCCAGAAGCATAGTGAAACCAAGTGAACGCGACAAGTATTCGGTTCGCGAGGTCCGCTTTGCTGACTTTCTGACGCTCTTCCGTATTCCCAGCTGCCATAAAAGACTTCAGCGAAATTACATCGCACTTGAACCCATGGCGTGAAGAATTAACAGTGTTGACAATGGACGTTGGTGGACGCTAGGGAGTGATTGATTGCCAAGGCGGTGGTGGTGGATTTCCACGGATTCCAGCGTTGGTAATAGCGAAACGCAGGACGAAAAGCCAATGCCGCAACGTATTTCGCACAAAGATTCACTCACTCATCCAGTCGAAAGCCGGTAAAAACAGAGTGAAGTTGGGCTGGTTGCGATACCAAAATGAGGAGACTGTTGCGTTGGCATGGAGCAGCAGCAGATACAAACTTGTCTCGCACGGACGTTCATACGTGCGGCCATCTGCGGTCTCTTCTCCCACCCACGACAGCAGCAGCAGCCAGTCCTTTACGCCACTCAACAAGCAGACGCGCGGTCTGATTTTCTTGTCACCTCCTGGTCAAAGAGTTCAGTTGATCGTACTGTATACTTCTCGTTAAAGTTCGATTACTAAGCAAGCTGTTGTACTGTATACATGCCCATGAGTACGATCGTACTTATTTACGTAGCCACAGTACAAGCACTTTAACCGGTACAAGGTACCGCTGAATGCGGTACATGAAAAGGTCTCTTTATTTCGGGCTGAGCGTTGCCCTGCTGCTGTTATTCTGCGTGCGGCCATCGATCAACAACCGCGCGAGCAACGCACACGATGGTGCTCACGGAGAAGCAGCGGCAGGACCTGTACGTGCATGCGCCTATCATTCGCTAAAGTCATACTCACAGAGAGCTCTGGTCACTCTGCATGCGCCTATACGGTACAGCTATGTGTTCCCCCTTCTGACGTTTCTCTCACCTCTCTCTGCTGCTGCTACTGCTGTGACAACGCAACGCAAACGCTGCGGCGACCGTGGCGACGACGCGACACAGGCATCAGTCCATGCTCGACTATCTGAGTGGAATGGGTGAGCGCTTCGCTGACACTGCAGCCGCGTTCGAGCGCGAGGCGGGCATCGCTAAGTCCACTGACGGTACGTGCATGTTGGTTGTGCGGTCGTGCTGTTGTGTTGCAGCATGGCTTATCTGCCCACCGGGTGCTGACTAACGAGCGCTCGCTCTCCTTGCAGGCAAGCACGCGGGGCTGCTGGAGAAAAAGTGGACATCGGTCATCCGCCTGCAGCGCAAAGTAATGGAGCTCGAGAACAAAGTGCAGTTCATGGAGGAGAACGCGAAGCTCGGCAACGGTGTCGTGAGTCGCCGCGATCTCCTGGGCGACGGTGGCGGCGGCAGACCGCGCAGCGAGTTCCTCCCGCGCGCGCCCCCACAGTATGTGCTCACGGGTCATCGCAGTCCCATTACAGTACGTGTCCTCGATGGTCTTATGCCTATTCTATTGCAATGCTTTGTGAACTGCGAATGGGCCATGGGGCTAACCTATTTATTGCACGGGCGCTTTGTTTCTATGATGCAGTGCGTGGCATTCCACCCCGTGTTCAGCGTGTTTGCCTCCGGAAGCGAAGACGCAACTGTCAAAGTGTGGGATTTCGAGACGGGTGAGTACGAGCGCACGCTCAAGGGCCACACGAACGCCGTGCAGGCCGTGGCGTTCAACAGCGCCGGCACGCTGCTGGCATCCACATCCGCGGATCTGTCGATCAAGCTCTGGGATTTCTCGACCGACGGCGACTACGAGTGCCTCAAAACGCTGCGTGGCCACGACCACAACGTCTGCGGCGTCGTGTTCGCCCCGCCGACGGCCAGCGAGGACCTGCTGTACTCTTGTTCGCGGGACAACACGATCAAAGTCTGGGAGATCTCGACGGGCTACTGCGTGAACACACTGAACGGTGGTCATAGCGACTGGGTGCGCGACGTGGCCGTGAGCGATGACGGGCTGTATCTGGCGTCGTGCGGTAACGACCGGTCGATCCTCTTTTGGGACCTGCAGCACATGCGCGTGCTGCAGTCCATCCGCGAGCATGAGCACGTGGTCGAGAGTGTCGAGTTTGCCAAGTCGGGATTGCAAGAGCAGACCATAGAGAAGGCCCATTCCAAGAAACTGATGTCAGTTGGCGCGCTGATTGGCAACGGACATGACGCGGCGTCATCAGCATCAGCAGGATCTTCAGCAGTATCAGGGAACCCAGAAGGCTCGAGCGACATGGTCGACGTTGGCGCAGCAACAAGACGGATCAAGTTCCTGGTGTCGGGCTCGCGAGACCGCACCGTGCGGCTGTGGGAGGCGTTCAGCGGAACGCTGCTGATGAACTTTGCGAGCCACGAGAACTGGGTGCGCTGCGTCAAGTTTCACCCGTGCGGCAAGTACGTCATCAGCGCCGCCGAGGACAAGACGATCCGCGTGTACGACCTCGAGGTACGAAGGTGTTTGCTAACTGGCTAGCTCGGCGCTTATGGCTTGTGTGGGTGGATCTATCTGACTGACTTGTGTGTTGTGTGTGGGATGTTGAAATTGATGGTGTGGACAGACTGGACGATGTGTGCGGACACTGGACGAGGCCCACGCACATTTCCTCACAAACGTCGACGTGCACCCGAGCCTGCCGCTGCTCATCTCGGGCGGCATCGACAAGGTCATCAATGTGTGGGAGTGCAGTTGAGAGAGTCAAGTGTTTAGCTGACGACTGGACGTGACATGTGAGTTTTTGGCTTTTGGAAGAGAGAATCGAAGAATGAAGCTGATACTAAGGCAAGTGAGCAGGAAGGACTTGGGCATCACCAGCACGAAACGGGACTTTGGCAGTAGACAGGGAGAGGGAGCGAGGAAGGCAGGTGGACAAACTCGCGTAAGCGGCAGTCAATGAGCAGTGATTTATGAAACCTCAGCCTGCCTCGAGCACTCATGAGGTGACTGATGCATAACAACATTCAGGTTGAAGTGGCGCTCTGGTCATACCACACTCATGCCAAGGGTCAGGTCGCATGCGATGCTGATGGTGTTACTGTGTGGGGGGCTGGACGTGTTCAGGGGTCAAAGTGACAACTCTTCGTCGTTTGGCTTCTCATCGAAACAGTAGCGAAGGTTGTCTTATAATCGTCCTTGCCAAGTATGTTGTGCTTCAGGCACCACCACAGTACGATGATGCACAGCGAAGAGCTCCACATGCATGACGACAGGGAGAGTCTGAGAGAAATGCAGGAGACAGAGGAGACGAAGAGCAGTAGCAACAACACTGTCGAACGAGCCACGGTGGCACAAAAGAGGGAGATCGCTTGAAAATGAGCAAAAAGCTTAGCAACCAACGGTAACTTCATCTTCATCTGCTCTTCCTCTTCTTCATCTTGTGACACCCACGGCGAGTTCCCTGCTGTTACTGCTACGCTGCGGCGGCGGCGGCTGCGACGGTGGCATTGGCGGTCTTGGCGATCCGGCCGAAATGCGCTTATCTCAGACGACGAGCCTCACGCTCCCACTCCAGCAGGCACAGGATGTCGCCCTCACGCACTGGGCCCTTGACGTTGCGGATGATCTTGCGCTTGTCGTCCTGGAGGAACTCCACGCGAACCTGGGTCACGTTACCGGTGTTGCCGGTGCGTCCGAGGACGTTGACCACCTTGGCAAGCATGTAGTCGCGCTGTTGGTCCTACAAATGGTAAAGAGCATATCCATCGTTAGCAACTCAATTGGATCTAATTCAATGAGTCTTGCTCGGCAGATGCAGGCGTGGATGCAGACGGCGAACGAGTGTGGGGCAGTCGAACTGGACGGACGAGTCGAAGATGTGGGCAGCAATCTGGGTGGGAACGGCTTAATGTATGCGTGTGATCGCACCAGCTTCTTATTCAACTCCACGCTTGTTGTTTCGGCTTCCTGGAGCTCCTTGGTCACGCCACAAACTGCCGTGACTTGGTGTCCAAAGGCAGACGCTCGCAGTAGTGAAACCTGTACTCGTCACGTTGACCTGTGCGCGTGGCTGCGTGCTATTGTTGCCCATCCAACAATTGCGTGTGCTTGCTTCCTTTCACTATCCGATCGCTCAAGCGTATTCGCTTTATCACGTGTCTGCATCTGCTGTGAGTGCCATTGTTGCCAGATCGCTGGATTCGTCTCTCTTTGCTGCTGCTCGCTCGTTCCTGCTCTGCCATCACGCCATCTCGTCCGCGTATTGGTCTCTACGACCCGTCCGCACGCGTCCGTCGCATCCACGCGCAAGCAAATGCGAGCTCGCCCATCGTGACGGCATTAACGTGCTTACCATTTTCGTTAGATGTCGATGAGGTAGTGCAGGAGAAACTACTGGGAAATGAAATCGCGGCCCTGGAAATCGCCTCGCGCGCTTAAAACCAGTCAAGCGACCGAGCCAGGCGAGCCGCCGCGGGCAAACGCCCGAGCCAAAGGCTTTCGGCCACCAATCAATCCCGCAAAGTCGGAAAAGGGAACGCCACGGTTCACGGGGAACGGTTCATCCCACGGTTCACTCGAAATTAGCAAACCGTTAAATGTACTCACTTTAGTGACAAATATGTTTGTGACAAAATTTGCTTCTATTAGTGACAGTTTAGTGACTAGTTGCTTTGTGACACACATGTCATGAGCATGGCTTCAATCTAGCAATGGCTACATTCTGACAGCCAGTGGTTACCATCTTCTGGCACCGGTATGACGACGTGGCTTCTGCGAAGCTGCCCCATGTATGAATGCATTTGTGTCAATACGATACGAGTTAGCTACGATACGCGCATGACTGGTGTTGCTGCATACGCATGCATGCATTCTCGCTGCTGAAAGTGTCAGCGAGTCTGGGCTTCATTCACAGTGAGCCAGCCGCATTGGCGAAACTCGTGTCTCGCATAGGCTCGTAGTTAATCATGTTCATGCTCACAGACAAAAACGATGGAACTACAGCACTGTACTGTCCAGACCTTCACTATTGCCTCGCTTGTCTTGCGATTATCGTTATGTGGAGCCGAACTTGAGCTGCCACTGCTGGTACTTCTTGAGCAGCTGCTGCGTCGAGGGCTTCGTCTTCTCGAGCGACTGCAGCAGGTCCTCCGGCAGCACGTGACCCATGAGCTCGTGCCAGTTCGTCTCGCTCTTCTGGTTGCTATTCTTCTGCTGCTGCGGCTGCTGTGGCATCTCCACATCCGTGGTCTCAAGCTTCGCCATGAGCCTTCGCACAGGCGCCATGCACGCCTCCTTCGCCACGAGCTTGATGTCTGCACCGGAGTAGCCCTCGGTCTTGACCACTGCGTCGTCAAAGCGAAAGTCCGCGGGGACGTACGGTCTCAACAAGGACGCAAAGAGCGCCTGGCGCGCGTCGCTGGACGGCAAATCGACCAGCACACGCTTCTCGAGCCGCCGCAGCATCGCGGCGTCGAGCTCCCAGGGCAAGTTGCTCGCCGCGAGCACGAACACGACGTCGTTTGTCTTAGAGAGCCCGTCCATCTGGATGAGCAGTTCGGTCTTCATGCGGCGACTGGCCTCGTGTTCCTGGCCGCCACCGCCGCCACTTGAGTCCCGCTGGCCCATGATCGAGTCGATCTCGTCCAGGAAAATCGTCGAGGGCGCGTGGTGGCGTGCAAGCTCAAAGAGCATGCGGATGAGCTTCTCCGAGTCCCCGCGGTACTTGCTCACAATCGATGAGGCCGAGATGTTGAAGAATGTCGTCTTGCACTCGGTCGCCACGGCCTTGGCGAGCATCGTCTTGCCATTGCCCGGCGGCCCAAAGAGCAGAATGCCGCACCACGGAGAGAGCAGACCCTGGAAGAGCTGCGGGTACTTGAGCGGCATCACGACGGCCTCCTTCAACAGCCGCTTGGTCTCGTGCAGCCCAATGACGTCGTCCCAGCGCACGTTCGGGTTCTTCATGAAAATCTCGCGCGTAATCGTCTCGGCTAGAGGCCGCAGCTCCGAGTCGTGCATGAAACTCGGCAGCGGCTTGATCACGCGCTCCTCGACGCTTTCCTCAGACTCGTCTTCCTTAGGTTTCTTGTTCTGCGTCTGCTTTCCGTTCTTGCCACCAATAGCGGGCTTTTGTCCGACGAGTCCTAGATCGAGCGAGTCGTCTTCCGGGTTTGAGGCTGCAGTCTGAGATGTGAACGGACCCTTGGACTTGGCTAATGAGGATGATGACGAGGCGGCGCCGGAGCTATTGGCGATCGCCTTGAGCGCCGCGTTGTTTTCGACGCGCGCCTCAGCGGGCATGTGCGGTGACGAGTACTCGTTGCGCTTGCTGCGCTTCTCCAGCGCCGCCTTCTTGTTATTGCTGATGCTGCTATTGTTGTTATCGCTGGAAGTTGAGCGTGATTCGTCAGGTGAGAGCCGTCGCACGAGCTTGGGCTTCTTTCCAAACTTCATCTCCTGGTACTCTTCGTACTCCTATGAAGTAGACCAACAGGCAGGCGGACACGTGAGTTGTGAGGTTCTATGAACTCTCTGCATATGAGCCAGCAGACTACTAACCAATGGATCAAAATCGTACCTGGATGATGCGCAGCAGGTCGAGGTTCTCGACGACCTCGAACTTGGAGATCGCGAAACCGGCCTCCTGCGTGAGCCTCTCGGCCGTTGTGAGGTACCCATTCTCTGCGCAGTACTGGAGCATGAGGATGAGCACATTGCGCTTGCGATCGATCAGCCGCTTCTCTTCCTATGTATATGGCCAGCAAGCAATACAAAGAGATGGCATTGACTGGAAATGAGCCCAGCAGATGCACATATTA
This sequence comes from Globisporangium barbulae, assembly GCA_023337805.1. NCBI lineage: Eukaryota > Oomycota > Peronosporomycetes > Pythiales > Pythiaceae > Globisporangium > Globisporangium barbulae. The sequence goes on along the minus strand of JAADXK010000039.1, from coordinate 6,588 downwards.
TGATACACAGAGCGAATGGGACTCGTACGTACAGCGAGTCGGCTGTCATTCTGCGCCTTGATCTGCATCAAAGAGCTCATGGGGACTGGTGCGCTCGCTCGGTACAGACGAGCGTCTGTGCCTGTTGTGTTTCTACGATTCGAAAAGCGCGAACGCGTGTTGATCGAGCCGCGAGATGCCACTTGCGTCTGTATAAATAGAGCACGCACGAGGCGGCCAACAGTGCGAGCGTGAGACCTGCATTAACGAACGGTATCCATGGAACTGGTGGCCGTCTGTTGTGAAGAGCCGTACATAGCAGCAGTGTGCATTGCACGGCGTCCATGCTGTGTTAGTTGCTGTCCATGGTGGCGAGACGCTTTCAGAAATGAATGAGCAAGTTGAAGTTGACCTATTCCTGAAAATTGGAGCACCGATTTGAAATTTAACAAAACGTGGATTGGCTCTGTCCAAGAAGCACAATCACCAAGACATGGAGCGGATCCACGACCACGTCGTGGTCGCGACGTCTCAGTGCGCGCTGCCAGCAGTTGCATCGCCACTAGCAACACCACGCGCCACTGCGCTGCAGTTCACGGCCATCAACACGGGCTTTGAGGTCGTCACGTTCAGCGCCGACTTTCGTGCGTCGGCCAACATCCAGCTGCGGTTCCCACGAGGAGCTCATTCTCACGCCACCAGCAGCAATCGCAACGACAACGGCGCTCCACAAGTTGATGACGCGCAGCAGCAGTTGCTGCTGTTTGAGTGCCGCGTGGCGCCATTTGAGCGAAAGACGCTCGTGCATGTGCTCAAAGTGCTGGGAAAGCGCGCGTTCGTGCGCGTGCAGTTCACAGTCCAGAATGCTGCGTCCCCCGCCGTCCACGAGATCGAATATGCCCAGCAACACGATGAGCAGGCTGTGCTACAAGCGACCAAGCTCGCACAGAGCACGTACCACGCCAACAGCAGCAGTTTGCCAGTGCATGCGCTGGGCAACACGCCGCAGTCCGTCACGAGGCGCTGCTGCGACGACATCAACCGGTTCTTCCACGCGAATGCGAACGACGACAACGCTCAGTTTGTCGACATGAGCTTCCCACCAAAGCGGACGTCTCTTCTGGGGTTTCAAGACAATGGTGGGGATTTAAGCGAGGCGCTCTACTCGTTCTGCTCCTGGAAACACCTGCACGACGTGATGGACGACGCCACCTCCTGGTCGCTTATGACAAACGACAAGCAATATATCAGCATGCAGAGCCCACCACAGTCTCCACAAGGCAAGTTGTGTATTCCACCGCGGTTGACAGAGTTTAGGTCGCCATTGCCAGGTCAAGACGCGCTTGTATGCGCTTTGGCGTTCCTGGCTCTGGAGAAAGCCAAGTGGGTCAAGCTCTGGTTCGGAGATCAGCTGTTAATGTCTGGTGAGGCTGATTCGATGCAAGCGCTTGCGGCTATTGCTATGAAGATCTGCGACCGAGGCATGCAGTGGAAGCAGATCGTGGTTGATCTCTACCTGCCAGGCTTCCCCATTGGTTCGGGGCTCATGACAGTGAGTGCGCCATTGAGTGGGGAAATCTACGCGTCCCTCGTGCAAAAGGCGTACGCGAAGCTCAAAGGCAGCTACGCGGCGATCATGAAGATTTCGACCATTGCGATCCTCCGAGAGCTCACGGGCTTACCATGGTACGTAGCCTTTAGTAATAATAACTGGTGCTGGCTCACTGAGTACATGGTGACATTCGTGCTCATACTGGTTGTTATCGCCAGGGTGAGTGTCTACGATTCCACTAGCGAGAGCCAAGACGAGCAGTCGAACAGTATTCGAAGAGCTACGCTCCAGAGGATAATCTGTCGACGCCATCGCCACCTCCGGTCACAGAAGAAGCAGCAGCATGTTGGCAGCCTAGCAGCCTCTGTGGTGTCCTTTGGGAGAATTGGCGACCATCACTGCGCGTTTCCAGTGCTCTTTGCTAATGAACAAGACGGCGTCACGCTTCAGGATGTCGAGAGCCGTGTCCGAAAAGCGCTGGGCAGAGACTCTGCAAAGCACATAGAGACTAGGAGCAATGGTGAAAATGCTGAAGACGAGAAATTGGTGGCGGTATGTGACTGGAGCGACTTTTTCAAGCTCGAGCCTCGCGTGTGGATGGTTTTCGCAAATCACAGCGAGTCGCGACGCGCGCGAGTCAAGTTTGGTAGTGCACGAAGACATGGCGCTGACAGCAACATTCAGACGACGTGTGTGCAGTTTGCGTTCAGCGTCGCGGAGATGACGAGTCTCGTGATCGTAACACAGCTTGATGCAGAAGAGAAGGACAATAACCACAGGTCCACGTCGCATCACCGGTTTACATTGGCTGCCGTCGAGCACGATTTCTCGTTCACAAGGATACCAACCGAAGCACCGCATGCGCCTACAAGTGGCAATGAGCTTCAGGTACACCTATTCTTGCCATTAGGACCTGATCTTTCAATCGCTCAGTCTAACCTCTCGTGTTCGTGCAAAGTTGGTCGTAGCGCTCGGAGCTGGCGAGTACATTCTGTCAGTCAACATTGAAACCACTACGAAGGATGCACCAGCTTCCGAGAATTTGGACACAAGAGAGCTCCTCACAAGTGAAGACGTCGAGCAGAACCTCGAGCTGTTGTTCGATTGCATTGACCACGACATGGATGGAGCGATCGTAGTCAACGAGCTTCAGGCTTTCCTCGAAATGCACGAAGCCCACAAGTTACTGCTCCATCATGGCAGCTTGGAGTCCTTTATGGATCGCTTCGGAAGGCAAAGGCAGGACAGCACCACTGGCGATGGCAACGAGCTGCTCATCGACGATCTGAGAGACGTCTACCGCTTCCTAGCAGCTTCGCATTTAGTAGACGAACACCAGTCAACCCACCCGTCGAATAAGCAGCAGCAGCGATACGAGGAGCTCATCTGGAGAGATCTTTGCTGCGTGCTCCACCTCTTATCGCCAACGAGAGCCGATCTCTCATGCTCCTCACAAGTTGAACTCAGCGATGATGACGATGGTGGTGGTGATAGAGCCAGCATTCGAGTGGACGACGTCCACGAGCTCCGGTGCTGCGTTCACTCCGATGCGCCGCTCGTGAACTTTCTCCGACTCCCCATGCCACTTTCGCTATGAGACACAGCAGCAGCAAGACGACGACAAGCAAGCAGGGTGGATTACATTTCGACTTGTCTTTTTATTATATAGGATTCGTTGTTTCTTGATACTGATCGCTCTCTCTCTCTGTTCGGACGGACTGGGCACCACTCCGCCAGCCACCTCGCCCCTGCTCAGCGTCGTGCCTCTCTGCTCGTCTTCTCCTTGTCTTCATCATGCTGTTACTTCCAGCCAGGAGCAAACTCATGTCCTCACTCCTTGCTCGCCCACGCGCGCGTCTTCTAAAATGCTGTTATATATGTGATGGAGTCAGTTCCTTCTTCTCGTCGTCTTCCGCTCTCATTCTATCAATCTCTCCCTTCAGCTTCATTCGCCATAGAGAGAGCAAGAGACTGAGCTGTAGCTCCTCGCTCGCTCGCACGCGCGACTCGTTTGCCGTCGTCTATGTGAGCTTCACGCGCTTCTGGAACTCCTGTGTCAGCTCGTCAAGCGAGACGTCCGGGTTTGCCTGGAAGTAGTCGAGGAAGCCCTGTGCGGACGCCGCCTTGTCGGCATCGGGCACGACGCCCGTGGCCTCCGTGGCTTGGTACACGACGTTCTCGGCCTCGTACTGGAGCTCCTTCTTGTCGTAGTACTCCGGGTCGGCCGCGCGCCGCATCAGGTTCAAAAACTGGTCGTATTCGCAGCACGCCATGAGGATCTGCACGAAGAACGAGAGCCGCGTGTGGCGCTGACGCTCCTCCGAGAGCGCCATCTCCTCCTCGCAGCGCGTGTTGTACTGCTCCATCGTGAACCCTCGCTCCGAGAGGAACCCTATTATACATACACACAGCACACAAACAGCAATAGAGACGAGTATTGGACAACCACACAACATAACTCAGCTCACACACATCACCACACTCACACGCCTACCTTCGATGTACGCGTTGGCCGTGTCGATGAAGAGCACGTGGAGCTCCTTCCAGGACGCCTCGACCTGCGCGAGCTGCTCGGCGCTCGGGCCACCGCGCGCCACGAGCACCTTGAACTTGTCGCCGTGCTCCTCACAGAAGGCGTCGACCACGTCCTGGAAGGCCTCGCTGCCCACGAACGCAGCCACCCACTCGAGTACGTCGTCGTCCTTCTCCATGTCCTTGATCAGCGGCGTCTCATAGCGGCTCAGCAGCTCGATCGCGTCAAAGTGCGACTCCATCCTTCGTAGTCTCTCTCTCTCTTGCTTCTGGTGAGCGAACGAGCGGCGCGTCTGTTGAGGGGACGCAGATAGCGGGAAGGAGGAGACGAGTGTACGTTGGCTTCTCTATATAGAGAGTAAGCGAGCGAGTCGGAGCGTAGTGGTCGTGTGTCTGCAGTGTCCGTGAGCAAAGGCTCCGATCTGCTTGCGCTTGCTTCTTGTTCGTTGCGACGATCGCTCGATCTCCAAACAGACAAACACAGCAGGGAGAGTTCGGAGGAGGGAACAAAGAAAGGGCAGGCGCATTGAACTGTTCCTCTCAGAAACTTGAACAAGCACATTAACAAGGTGACGAGGTTTGCTCGCTAGGGTAAGACGTACAAACGGAGGCAAGATCACGAAGTGTAGTTACGACTTGAAGCATTGTCCGCGTGCTCGCCACAACCATTTGCTTGTGTGTCAACGCTTGAACCTCTTGTTCTTGTATTTCGTCCACTTCCGATTGAAAGATAGAGAAAATTTGTCTAAATTGTGCGTTAGATACGGATGCTAAAGATCGGTCTCAGCACACGCTCAACACTTACGGGCAGCTCCGAAGCCCTCGAGAACCGTGGTGTTCTCATCGTTTGTCGTGTGCGCTGCTTTACTGTAGTTGGCAGACCCCGACAAACACAGACAGCATAGACAATAAGACCAGCCAAAATGTGTGAGGCTGAGGCAAACAGACTCACCGTTTATCACGCGCTTGTTATCAATCACACAAAACTGTTTACATACACGCAGGGTCACAGAGTAGCATAGTCTTTCAAACGAGACGGGGCAGTCAAACGTCTTACCTTGTGGTGCATTAGTGCCGCTGCTGGCTTAAAGCGCACTTCAATGCCCTGAATGCGAAACAGTATCATCCCAATTGTGCTACATATCTACACAGTGTACATACACAGGTACTCACCGCCGCTCCGAGACGATCAAACTCTGCGAACGGTTCACTTGCGTTTTTGTCCGTCACAATACGGACAACAGCAGGACTTGCGATCAAGGCGTCAGCAAGCGATATACGTATGCACAATAGACACATCAGCTTAGTACATACCTTCGTATCTGTGAACGCGTACATGCATATATCAATGGTGTGTTTGGCTTTCGCGATGAAGTGTAGTAGCCGCTCGAATGCGCGGCTGGTGGGTGATACCGGGACGACATTTGTGTTGACGATTCTAGTCTCCACTCGCGTGGACGCGCGTCGTCGTCGCCAAACACCAGGTTCACAGCTACGAAATTGTTCGCTGGTCGAATGTCGTGGTCCCGCAGCACGCGCTTCAAGGTCAACTTCGACATCGTGAACGGCGGATACGGGGCCATTGAGAACTCCACACTCGCGCGCGTAAGGACGGCGGCGTGCTTCATGCGATCTTGGCGTACCCGTGTGTAAACGAGCTGCTGCTGCTCTATCTGAAGGCAGGGACTACTTTTGCGCATCGCGCCACGCACCATCTTGCCACTCGCCACCTTGTAATTTTGCTTTTCTCTTTTCATCTCGGAGAACACAGCTTGAGTTTGTACGTAAAAAAGACCTATTGCTTCAAATAGTGCCTTCCACGGCTCTGTGAAGAACGCATATTGCTCAAAATAGTGGCCCTATGTCGTGCGCCATCGAACGCGCGCCATCTCGATCCACGACCCCGCCTGCCTCTCTCTGTGTCTGCCTGCGTCTGTGTAGCTTACCACTAACAGAGCGAGTGACTCAAGGCGTGCGTGTGAGTGCGTACCCGCTCGCGTGAAGAGCATACAGTGAGCGAGTGAGAACAAAAGGAAACAGTTGCAGATAGATAGAGAGAGAGTGATCTTCATAAGCAAGACGAACCCGTTGGGCAGTCGTCGCGTGTCGCGCCGCGCTCGAGGACTCTTGACCCCTGAGGTGACTTGCCTCCACTATCAAAAAGGAGTCAAAAGTTGCTGGTGCGAGCCTGTAAAATAGGAAAAAGTGACTTATGACCCTTTCTTTTAGGTATTTTCAGTCAAAACGATATCTATAATATAGAAATGTCTGGTGATTTTAGTGATTATTGATTTTGTCGAAAATTTGCAGTATATACCGGTTTAGTACCGGACAAACGGCACGAAGGTTATATTTTCGGTAACTATAATATATGCAAGAATGTATAACGTACTGCAGCAGTTTATGGCAGGATTTTGAACTCCTTAGCTTTTCTTTCACAACGTTGTTCCGACTCCTTCACGAGAAAAATCATATATTGCTATCGAAAGAGCATTCAATTTTTCACCAAACAGGACTTTCAAAGT